>CAUDMG010003924.1:460000-605000 GCA_958450375.1 Homarus gammarus
TTTTGTGTGTCATCGTCAAAATAAGAATGAAAAACTAGGTTTGTTTTCACGGGGGTGGAGAGAGAAAAAGACCTAACCTATCCAAGACATCAAGGGGTAGAGGACTTTTACGATATAACACCGAATATAAACACTATACTGCCTGCGACACTTTACCATTGTTTGTACAGGTTACTTAAGTTACCCCTCTAGAATATCCTGATAAATTGATCCGTTTTCTATTGATCTTATATATTAGTGAAGGGATAGATATAGGTGTAAAGGGAGAGAAGATTGGAAGGGAAAGGAAGTGGAGGAAAGGAAGAGAGGGAGAGAGGACGTAGCAGCGGATAGGGGATAGGTGAGGCAACAAGTGAGGGCTGGAGGTAATTAAATCTGAATGTATAATGTCCTTGGCACACCTGACTTCCGCTGCTGGAGAGTGACTGACTGTCATGGCGGACGGCAACACCTCACCCCCCCCTTCCCCCCCTTCCTTCCCTTCCCCCCTCCCTCCCCCCTCCCTCCCCTCCCTCCCCCCTCCCTTCCCCTCCTCCCTTCCCCTCCTCCCTCCCCCTCTCACTCCCCCCACCACTTCCCTCTCACCTCTCCCCCTCTCACTCCCCCCACCACTTCCCTCTCACCTCTCCCCCTCTCACTCCCCCACCACTTCCCTCTCACCTCTCCCCCCTCACTCCCCCCCACACTTCCCTCTCACCTCCCCCCCCTCCCTCCCCCTTCCCCTCCTCCCTCCCCCCTCTCACTCCCCCCACCACTTCCCTCTCACCTCTCCCCCTCTCACTCCCCCACCACTTCCCTCTCACCTCTGCCCCCTCACTCCCCCCCACACTTCCCTCTCACCTCCCCCCTCCCTCCCCCTCCCTTCCCCTCCTCCCTCCCCCGTCTCACTCCCCACACCACTTCCCTCTCACCTCTCCCCCTCTCTCCGCCCCTCCACCTCCCTCTCACCTCTCCCCCCTCACTCCCCCCCACACTTGCCTCTGACCTCCCCCCGCCCTCCCTTCCCCTCCTCCCTCCCCCGTCTCACTCCCCCCACCACTTCCCTCTCACCTCCCCCCTCCCTCCCCCTCCCTTCCCCCCCTCCCTCCCCCGTCCTCACTCCCCCCACCACTTCCCTCTCACCTCTCCCCCCTCACTCCCCCCCACCACTTCCCTCTCACCTCTCCCCCCTCCCTCCCACCCACACTTCCGTCTAACCTCCCCCCTCCCTCCCTTCACCTCCTCCCTCCCCCGTCTCACTCCCCCACCACTTCCCTCTCACCTCCCCCCCCTCCCTCCCCCCCTCCCCTCCTCCCTCCCCCGTCCTCACTCCCCCCACCACTTCCCTCTCACCTCTCCCCCCACCCTCCCCCCCCACCACTTCCCTCTCACCTCTCCCCCCTCACTCCCCCCCACACTTCCCTCTCACCTCCCCCCTCCCTCCCTTCCCCCCTCCTCCCTCACCCCTCTCACTCCCCCCACCACTTGCCTCTCACCTCTCCCCCCTCACTCCCCCCCCCCACTTCCCTCTCACCTCTCCCCCCCGTCTCACTCCCCCCACCACTTCCCTCTCACCTCTCCCCCTCACTCCCCCCCACCACTTCCCTCTCACCTCTCCCCACTCACTCCCCCCCACCACTCCCTCTCACCTCTCCCCCTCTCACTCCCCCACCACTTCCCTCTCACCTCTCCCCCCTCACTCCCCCCACCACTTCCCTCTCACCTCTCCCCCCTCACTCCCCCCCACCACTTCCCTCTCACCTCTCCCCCTCTCACTCCCCCACCACTTCCCTCTCACCTCTCCCCCCTCACTCCCCCCCCCCCCTTCCCTCTCACCTCTCCCCTCTCACTCCCCCACCACTTCCCTCCCACCTCTCCCCCCTCACTCCCCCCCACACTTCCCTCTCCCCCCCCCCCCCTCCCTCCCCCTCCCTTCCCCTCCTCCCTCCCCCGTCTCACTCCCCCCCACCACTTCCCTCTCACCTCTCCCCCCTCACTCCCCCCCACCACTTCCCTCTCACCTCTCCCCCCTCCACTCCCCCCACCACTTCCCTCCACCTCCCCCTCTCACTCCCCCACCACTTCCCTCTCACCTCTGCCCCCTCACTCCCCCCCACACTTCCCTCTCACCTCCCCCCTCCCTCCCCCTCCCTTCCCCTCCTCCCTCCCCCGTCTCACTCCCCACACCACTTCCCTCTCACCTCTCCCCCCTCACTCCCCCCACCACTTCCCTCTCACCTCTCCCCCCTCACTCCCCCCCACCACTTCCCTCTCACCTCTCCCCCCTCACTCCCCCCACCACTTCCCTCTCACCTCTCCCCCCTCACTCCCCCCCACCACTTCCCTCTCACCTCTCCCCCCTCACTCCCCCCCTCTCCCTTTGGTCTCTTACATCCTCTTCTTTATCTCCTGTTTTTCTTTCCTCTTTCTCTCAATCTCCCATTTTTATTCCTATGCCCCTTTTCCTTCTTCCTTCCCTTTCTTCTTATCTCTTTCATCCTGTCTTTGTCTTTCTCTAATCTTTCTCTATTTTCTCTTCTCTTCTTCTCTTCCTCGGTCTCTCCCTCTCTCCCTCTCTGTCTCAACCACGATTCTACCTAAATTAATTCTTACGTTTGTCTTATTTATGTATTCGATAGTTCCGGGTCATAAAGTGGAGATGTTTGTCTGGGGGTTTGTATTCCAGCTGTTATATATGGGTTATGTAGTTGATAAATAGAATATAACCCGGAGCTAATACCCACGGTGTTCCTATATGTCTTGATAATTTTTAGCGGGTTATATTGTCGAGATTATAATATGTAAGACTGAATTATCAGGTCATACAGTCATTATATATAGATCATGTAAGCGAGAAGTCTATTCATGTTTTTTTTAATATTTAGCTTGTATATCCGGGTTATATAATTGAGAAATATTTTATGATCCGAAGCGAATTCTCAGGCTCATGCTTCTGTCCGTGTCACGTAAACGAGATACACCGATACACTCCCTCCTGCTCGTGATGATGATAACCGGGTCATGTAATCAAGACACACTTAGCATAATCAGTATCTAACCCTCGTGGTGATTTTGTCCAAGTCACGTTATGATACACCCCTCCTTATGTTGATAAAAACCGGGTCATATTATAGAGAAAAATACTACATAAACTGGAATTAATGCCCATAATGTGTCTGTTTCTATCCGGGACACGTCATCAAGATAAAAAAACCGAGTCATATTATAGAGAAAAATATTACATAAGCTGGATTTATTGTCCGGGTCACACCATCAAGATACACCACCCCCCCTTCCCCCCTCCACCACTCCATCACCACCACCCCTCCACCACTACCCCTCCATCACCACTACCCCTCCACCACTACCCCTCCACCACCCCCACCCTTCCCCCCTCCACTACTCCATCATCACCACCCCTCCACCACTACCCCTCCATCACCACCACCCCTCCACCACTACCCCTCCATCACCACTACCCCTCCACCACTACCCCTCCACCACCACTACCCCTCCACCACCACCACCCCTCCACCACTACCCCTCCACCACCCCCCCCTCCACCACCCCCACCCCTCCACCACTACCCCTCCCCTCCACCACTACCCCTCCACCACCCCCACCCCTCCACCACTACCCCTCCACCACCCCCCCCTCCACCACCCCCACCCCTCCACCACTACCCCTCCCCTCCACCACTACCCCTCCACCACCCCCACCCCTCCACCACTACCCCTCCCCTCCACCACTACCCCTCCACCACCCCCCCCTCCACCACCCCCACCCCTCCACCACTACCCCTCCCCTCCACCACTACCCCTCCACCACTCCACCACCCCCACCCCTCTTCTCCAGGCTCTCTCGTATTGGTCATAGCGCTCAGGGGTGGACTCAAACCTGAATGAAAAATGACGCTCGTTCTTCCGCGTGTTGAGGTCAAGCGAATTTCCGGTCATCAGTAAAGTGTTTTGTGTCCCAGGATAAACAACGACAAAAAACAATTACTCACATCAAGTAAAATTTTCCTCGAGGGATTTTTTTTAAAAGCCCAAATTGAACTTAAAATTCCACTAAATTCAACGAAATTGATCTTGAATTCCCTCCTCCCCCCCCCCCCCCCCCAAAAAAAAAAATCAACCCGTATGATTAAATAAATTCAACCCAAATAAACTTGAATTCCACTAAATAAAAATAAACCAAAATGACTAAATAAATTCAACCAAATGAACTTAAATTCCGCTAAATAAATTGGAATAAATAAAAAAAAACCAAGATCAATTAGGGTTAATTTAGTTATTTATTTCATTATTTTTTTCTTTCGTGGGTAATACTCGTACAGTGAAACCTCTATATAACGAACTTATCTCTGTATAATGGTCCGTTAGATGGAGGGTTTCATATATAATGGAACCTTCTGTATAACGTATTTTTATTTATATATAGATTATTAAATGGAGGTTTAGGTTAGGTTAGGATTAGGTTTAGTTTGGTTTGGTTAGGTTAGGGTAGGTTAGGTATTTAGACTCGAATTATATTACTTACGTGTCTTTATTCTTTAAGTTGATATTTATATTGGGTTTGAGATCACTGGTGCATGAGGATGGCCTTGTCCGTCCTGGATTAAAAAAAAACAAAAAAAAAAAACAAGCAGCTTCCGGCATATTTAGGGACTCCACCCACCTCACTCCGGCATCCTCTCTCTCTCTCTCTCTCTCTCTCTCTCTTTTATCATGTTATTGCTCTTTCTTGCTTCTTAGTTTCCTGTCAATAAGGGTTGGTGTACGTGTGTCTGTGTGTGTGTGTATATTTGTCGTGGAGTCGTATATGTTTATTTATGTATGTAGGAAAAGTAGGCAGAGGAAATCTATATGTGTAAAATAATAATAATAATAATAAACGGTTTATTAATAGAGTTGCAGCCGGTGGCTGAAAATATACAAACTTACATTTGATTTAGACATAATGATATAATATGCGTTGAATACATTTACAGGGCTGTACAGTACATAAATCAGGAGCTGTTTATTATTTTAACAATAGACGGGATGGTGCTGTTCTTATATCTATCGGTGCGGGCTCTTATGGGCTGAATTTTGTTGAAGTGGCGGACTGCGCGAGGTGGGCGGGGGACTGCCGGTGGCAGGAGGTGGCGATGACAAGGGTGATGCATTAGTTGGCTGCCAAACCTTTCCAGTGCTTGGTGGTGGAGGTCACTGAGGGATGGCATTTCCAGGGTGGAGAGAGCGTTGTTGTAGCCGGAGTAGTCTGCGCCGAGCATGATTCTGCAGGCCCTTTTCTGTACCTTCTCTAGCTGACGTTGTTGGGTGGAGTTGAGAGAAGACGACCAGGCTGGTGACGCATACGTTAGTTTGGGGAGAATAAAGGCGTTGTAGATAGTCCTCAGCTCTGGCGTGGGTGTCCCAAGTGACCCGAGTCGTCGTAGCATGTAGAGACGGTACGAGGCTGCCTTGATTGTGTTATTTACGTGGGTGTGTGTGTGTGTATGTGTACGTGCGTGTGTGCGTGTAAGTATTCATGTGTGTGTGTGTGTGTGTGTGTGTGTGTGTGTGTGTCCATCCACCCACCTAACATGCTCATCATACATTCCCCATAGCCACCTGCATGTCCAGAGGCAATAGGCGTATCCTACCTCTATGGGACACGCTCACAAACTAATCTTATCACCCATCCCCCCTCCTACACCCTCCCTCTCCCCCCTCTCCCCTCCATCAGCCTCAGATAACGCGACACGAAACCAATCCACTCCTATCCATCCCTATCCACATTCCTATAAGCCTTAGAACCTACAGGAATCACCTCAGGGATAGATAGGATGATGTAGGGATGGCTAGGATGTCACAGGAAGGATAGGGAGTAGGATATCTAAGGATGCTTAAGGATGCTAGAGAATTGATAAGGATTTTTTTTTGGTGGTGGGGGGTGTTCGTTTCTCGCGGTGGGAGTGACGCAGGCTGCCCTTATCGTGTCATGGTTGATAAGGTGGGTTGGGAGTCACGTGGGGGATTCCTCATGGTGATAGTGGTGGTGGTAGCGGTGGTGATAGTGGTGGTGGTGGTGGTTGGTGGTGGTGGTTGGTGGTGGTGGTGGATGGTGGTGATGGTGTTGGTTGGTGGTGGTGGTGGTTGATGGTGGTGGTGGTGGTGGTGGTGATGGTGGTGGTGGTGGTGGTGGTAGTGGTGGTGGTAGTGATAGTGCCGCCCTTGGATCACTCTACTACTACTACTACTACTACTACTTCTACTACTTCTACTATTACCTCTCTATTTACCCCTTACCTACCTACCTACCTACCCTTTAGTCAACCCTTAATTCCACCCCTTCACCTTTAATTATATTGTCATCACTATCATCATTATCATTACTATAATCATTGTTATTATTGTCATTATTATTATTATTAATTATGTCATTATCATTATTTATTATCATACACATTATTATCATTATTATTATTATTATTATTATTGTTATCATCATCATCACCATCATCATCATCATCATCATCACCATCATCATCATCATCATCACCATCATCAGGAAAGGTTAAAAGAAATATTCCTAACAATGGTAACACCTGATGTAACAGTAACAAGGCCGAAGTAAAAGTAACAGTAGTAACGTCATTGTAACAGTCGTAAGGTCATTGCAACAGTAGTAAGGTCATTGTAACAGTAGTAAGGTCATTGTAACAGTAGTAAGGTCATTGTAACAGTAGTAAGGTCATTGCAATACTCGTAGTAACACAATCTTTTCAACACTAACAAGACTATTACTAAATATATTGCAGTAGTAACACAGTCATTGCACAAGTAACAGTAACAAGATCTAGCAACAGAACAGTCGCAACAGAAGAGAGATAATTACATCAACAGTAATGAAACAAAAGAAACAAGAAAAACAACAACAAAATGGACTAGACTTTTGTGTTTTTGCTTTTGTTTTGCTCTTGTGGTTGTGTTGAGTGATGCAGGTTGAGTGATGCAAGTTGAGTGACGCAGGTTGAGTGACGCAGGTTGAGTGACGCAGCTATCAATTTCCCTCTGTGTGAGTGACGAGTGGTAATTGTGAGACCTTCTGGTGAGTGACGTGTGGAAGGAGGGAGTGACGTGTGGAGGGAGAATGGGGGAGGGGGGGGGGGGAAGGAGTGACCCGTGGTAATGGCTAAGGGTCACTCACGAGGGGCTGACATGACGTGACCCAGCAGTGCCACACCGTAACTCTTGTGTGTGTGGTTGGTTGGTTGGATTGGAGAGAGAGAGAGAGAGAGAGAGAGAGAGAGAGAGAGAGAGAGAGAGAGAGAGACCGCCCGTGTGTATGTGTGTCAGGTAACTCGACCTAACACGCTAAGTGACACCTCTTAACCTCGTATGTTTACAAATATAAGGTGGTGTTAAGACAAGGTCATACACTTGTCTTGACCCCGAGTCCAATTTGGGCGATAAGCTCAGGTATTTGTGGTGTCAATTTCACTCCTAATGATATACAACACAGAGAAGGATAGTGTGTGTGTGTGTGTGTGTGTGTGTGTATGGGGGAATGAATGAGTGTATGGGGGAATGAATGAGTGTATGGGGGAATGAATGAGTGTATGGGGGAATGAATGAGTGTATAAGGGAATGAATGAGCGTATGGGGGAATGAATGAGTGTATGGGGGAATGAATGAGCGTATGGGGGAATGAATGAGTGTATAGGGGAATGAATGAGTGTATGGGGGAATGAATGAGTGTATAGGGGAATGAATGAGTGTATGGGGGAATGAATGAGCGTATGGGGGAATGAATGAGTGTATGGGGGAATGAATGAGTGTATGGGGGAATGAATGAGTGTATGGGGGAATGAATGAGTGTATGGGGGAATGAATGAGTGTATGGGGGAATGAATGAGTGTATGGGGGAATGAATGAAATAAATGAAGTAATGTAACAGGTGGCCAGACTTGATTACTATGAGTACTAACAACAATATCATAACGCCCTGACAACTGACAACCACAACTTCTCAACACTGACATCTACAACAGAACACAATAACTACTGATAATCACAACACCTCACTACCACAACCACACCACCACCACAACCACAATACCACAACCACAATACCACAACCACACAACCTTACCACCACAACACCTCAACCACCACAACCACAAGAGCTGATCATGGACCCAGGTAGCGGATAGTTACGCACGAGTGATGAATTTTGACACATAATTGACCATTCCATTACACCACACAATAATTACACGGGTGAATAAAGTGTGAAGAGGAAGGGTGCGAAAGGTGTGGAGAAAGAAATGGATAAAAGAGGAGAGACGAGAGAAGAGACGATTAGGGGAGTGGAATAAAGAGATAAATGAAATAAGAGACGATTGGGGACGTGAATAATAAGATAGAGACGAAAGAAGAGACGATTAGAATAGTGAATAATGAAAAGATGAAAGAAAAAAAGGGCGATTAAAGAAGTGAATGGCACTGAAGACCTCTCTCTCTCTCTCTCTCTCTCTCTCTCTCTCTCTCTCATTTATCAACCACTCTCCCTCCTTCCATCTCATTTCTCAGCCACTGTCCCCTTTCTCTCCCTTTTCTTCTATCTCTTCTCCCTCTTCTCCCTCTTCTCCCTCCCTTCCTCTCCCTACCTACACTTTGAACCTCTCTTCTTCTTCTTTCTCTTTTTATCCATCTTCTCTCCTCTCTACACTCTACTTTTATCTGGTAGCACACACACATACACACACACACACACTCTCACTCACACACACACACACACACACACTCACACACACACACACACACTCACTCACACACACACACACACACACACTCACACAGGTATAAAAAATATTCCCAACGTCGTGAATTATATAACATAAAATACCTGATATTTTCGTGTGTGTGTGTGTGTGTGTGTGTGTGTGTGTGTATGTGTGTGTGTGTGTGTATGTGTGTGTCAAGTCTTCCAGTTACTATTTGGTTTTTTTACCTCATATTTTATCATTATATTAAGTTTCACTCTTTATATTACTTTTTAATTTAACCAATTACCTGTATATCACCTGTAATTTATATATTTATACACATTAAATTTATATAACATTCTTGAGTGATCAGATGTCATATGGTTGGCTGACTTCATGATTGACTTCTGAGTAGGATGTCATTTTTTATATATTTTTTTTTTTAATTTATAAACTTTCTTAGGTCGATAAAAATGACCTTTAAATTAGGTCAGGTGAAATGGTTGTTATTGTTGGAGTCAGCTGAGTTGTCAATTCTTATAAGCATTGTTAAGTGGTTCAGGGTATGTGGTTGGTAGCTAATAATTGTTGGTATTAGGTAGTTGTTGGTACCAGGTAGTTGTTGGTACCAGGTAGTTGTTGGTACCAGGTAGTTGTTGGTACTAGGTAGTTGTTGGTACCAGGTAGTTGTTGGTACCAGGCAGTAATTGGCACCACCACCTGAGAACTTACCGAGAGAAAGGTCACTGGTGCCAGGTACAGGTCACCCCCTCCTCCCCCCTCTCTCCCAGTCACACCTCCCACCCCCACTCACACCTCTCTACCACCTCTCTTCCTCCTCCTCTCACCTCCCCTCTCTCCCTCCCTCCCTCACCTCTCATCATTCTTCTCCTTTTAACAGAGAGAGAGAGAGAGAGAGAGAGAGAGAGAGAGAGAGAGAGAGAGAGAGAGAACTAATTACAAGGTTGACATAAGTTGGATTTTCCCAGTAAGACACAGAATTAGGTGGGGGGGGGGAGGTGGATGGGGTGGGGGGGATGTGGGAGGATTATGGGAAGAAGTTGGTAGGTGGGGGGTGAAGGAGATTGGGGGTTAGGTGGCTACGAGAGAGAGAGAGAGAGAGAGAGAGAGAGAGAGAGAGATTGGGTTGTAAGTGTGGAGAAAGGTTGGTCCACACACACGTGCGCACACACACACACACACACACACACACACATCTGTTACTGTGACTTTTCCTAATGCATTTTTTTTCTGCTGTTCTTGTGATTTCTGTTGCTGTCGTTGCTGTGCCTATCATTGCTGTCATATGTTGCTGTTATTGCTACAGTGCTGACGCTGTTGTTGGTGCTGTTATCGCTCCCTGCTGTCACTCCTCTGTTGTGAGAGAGAGAGAGAGAGAGAGAGAGAGAGAGAGAATATATATGGATTTGCACTGTTTATTGGTGACATGTATGTGTGTATGTAATAATAATAATAATAATAATTAACGGTTTATTGAAAGAGCTTGGCAGCCAGAAGGCTGAAAATATACAGTTCATATTTGGGGAATGGTTTTACGAATTACAATAAAGTATACAAGTAACATAAGTGACACAACTAAGACATATTAACTTAGATGGGAAAAGCTCAAACTACAGGTTCAATTCAACATAGTGCAGTGTTACGATTACAAGTTATTGATATTTTTACAATGGTTAGGGACTGGGGCTGTTTCTAATAGCGATCAGTTTCGTTGCACGTATGGCTGGATGCGGCTTGTGGTGTCGAAACAGCATTCTCGGACAAGGGAACCCGTCGGGTGGTAGTAGGACCGGTGTCGGGGATGGTGTAGAAGCTTCTTACCAAATTTGCAGATGCGTTCTTGGTGATGGTCAGTGAGCTCGAAGGGTCAGTGTTTGAGCGCATGCTTGATATGTGGAGTAGAGGAGGAGAGATAATCTTGCATGCCCTCTTTTTGGGCACTTTTCTAGGTGTTTACGTTGTGTGGCATTTAGGGAGGAAGACCAGGTGGGGAGGCATAGTTGAGCTTGGGACGTATGATGTTTTGTGTAAACACTGGGAGCTCTGTGTGCAGGAGCTCGCGAGGGACTTGAGTCGGCGGAGGAGGTGGAGACGAACTGGAGGATTTTAGACACTTCATTGAACGTGGTGGTTCCATTTAGTTTTGTTGTCTATGGTGGACTCCGGGACTTTCGTGGAATCTACGACCTGGAGTGTGTTCGGCCTAGAGTCAATGGAATGAGGTGGGATCAATTCTCTGAGGAAGAGGTTGATGTGCATTAACCATGGTCTTGGTATGTATGAGGGTGACCGTGGTTTTTGGTAGCCCAGTTTTGGAGACTGTTCAATAAATCATGAGGGCGGTATAGTTGGGAGCAGAAATTGTTGACGCTGATCCCAATGGTGGATCGTCGACATATTTCCAGGCGAGCAGGGTTTCTTCTTACGGGCATCATTTGATGAGCATAAGGCAACAGAGTGGATCCATCTTGGGTGCCTTGGGGGACGCCACAGGTGATGACTGAAAGGTGTGAGACAGCCCTCCGAAGCGTACAGCTTGCGTCGGTCACGAGGAAGTCTGTAAGCCATGGTATGAGGCGTCTTTCGAGCCGAGGTAATACTTTGTTGATGATTATTTGTTTGTCGACGTGTCGAACCGCTTTAGTGAAATCAATGAAGGCGACAGCTACAGACGTTTTTCGTTTCTCGAGATGGCGGTATATGTAATCGAGAAAGCTGACAAGACAGTGAGTGGTGGAGGAAGTTTTCATGTATGTATGACGCTGTTCATACCAAGGCAGTTTCTAGTTATGTACACACACACACACACACACACACACACACACACACATACATACGTTCCCCCCCAAAAAATATTTGAGCAAGGGGGGGGGTGAGGTTGGGTGGGGTGGAGTGGGCTGAGGGTCGGGTGGGGTGGGGTGGGGCGTGTGAGGGGGGGAGGGGAAGGGTTAAACGCACATAAATATATCTCTCCATCTCTTCAGCTCGTTACAAACATCATAATTAACGTAATATTTCCTTTCTGTGACCTTTGACCCCCCCAGGTGAGGTCAAATCAAGAGGTAAACAACAATTAAGATATGTTTTCATCAGCCAATAGGAGAACTCCACTAGATATCTCAATGCTAACTTGTATTATGATTGGTCAAAATATGAACGAATGACAAGTAAAAAAACAACAACACGTATTCAGCTGATTTTTTTTTATATTATTCCCGGGTGATTGTGGTGGTTGCAATGGTGGTGGTTATGATGGTTGTTGTTGTGGTAGTTGTGGTGGTTGTTGTTGTGGTAGTTGTGGTGGTTGTTGTTGTGGTAGTTGTGGTGGTTGTTGTTGTGGTAGTTGTGGTGGTTGTTGTTGTGGTAGTTGTGGTAGTTATGGTGGTTGTTGTTGTGGTAGTTGTGGTAAACAGGAGGTAGGAGATGCTCAGTCATGCGTTGCGAGAAGTATGCCAGACTAGATCGTGGTCGTGAATATCTCTCATTCCGGGGTGACACAACGATCCAGTCAACAGTCACCCAGACAGTCAACAGTTAGTCAGTCACCCAGTCAGTCAACAGTTAGTCACCCAGTCAACAGTCACCCAGTCAGTCAACAGTTAGTCAGTCACCCAGTCAACAGTCACCCAGTCAGTCAACAGTTAGTCAGTCACCCAGTCAACAGTCACCCAGTCAGTCAACAGTTAGTCAGTCACCCAGTCAACAGTCACCCAGTCAACAGTCACCCAGACAGTCAACAGTTAGTCAGTCACCCAGTCAACAGTTAGTCAGTCAACAGTTCGCCAGTCAATAGTCAGCCGGCCAGTTAGTCACCCAGTCAGTAGTTAGTCAGTCAGCCGGCCAGTCAACAGTCAACCGGTAGTCAGTCAAAAGTTAGCCAAGCAAGTCAATCAGGAAACAGCCAGTCAATAGTAAGTCAGTCAACAGTCAGCCAGTCAACAGTCAGCCAGTCAACAGTTAGCCAGTCAGCCAGTTAACGGTCAGCCAGTCAACAGTCAGCCAAGCAAGTCAATCAGTCAGTCAGCAAGTCAGGCAAGTCAGTCAGTCATCTGGCTTGAGCTAAGTGTGAGTGGTTGTGGATCGTACGGTGGACAGGTGGGCGAGGTAGGCTAGTGGTGGGCTAGTTGAGAGCTAGTTGTGGGTCTTATGGTGGGCGAGGTGGGCTAGTGGTGGGCTAGTTGAGAGCTAGTTGTGGGTCTTATGGTGGGCAGGTGGGTTAGTGGTGAGCTAGTTGAGAGCTAGATGTGGGTCTTATGGTGGGCTAGTGGTGGGCTAGTTGAGAGCTAGTCGTGTGTCTTACGGTGGGCAGATGAATGAAGGTGGGCTAGTTGTGGGTCGTAAGGTGGGCAGGTGGGTGAATGGTGACCAGAATCCTCCACAATAACTATTTATATATAAACTTTATAGTCTCTATGTCACTAATTATATTTTATACTATTTAAATCAGTATATTTATGGTTCCTATTTATCCCTATTTCACCATAACGTCACTCTTAAAATTGGAAAAACAAAACAAAATAAAACAAATATAACTTCCTCTGATGCCGCACAACAGCCATATCCCTCCGCCACACAACACCCATATTACTCCGCCACACAACACCCATATTACTCCGCCGCACAACACCCTATTACTCCGCCGCACAACACCCATATATCACTCCGCCGCACAACACCCATATATCACTCCGCCGCACAACAGCCATATCCCTCCGCCACACAACACCCATATTACTCCGCCACACAACACCCATATTTCTCCGCCGCACAAGACCCATATATCACTCTGCCACACAACACCCATATTACTCCGCCGCACAACATCCATATATCACTCCACCGCACAACAGCCATATCCCTCCGCCACACAACACCCATATCACTCCGCCACACAACACCCATGTCTACCTGTGTGTGTTGTGCAATTAATGTGTGTTTTTACCTGTTCAACCTGGGGAAAACACAACAAAAATGAAGTAAAAAGAAATTTTAAGTTAGTTAGTTGCCTCAGTGTTAAAGATTGTGAAATGAGATTATTATTTTCTTTTATCAGACCACGAAGCGAGATTTTTTGGACGAGGGTTAAAATGGCTACATTATATTTACTTTCGAAATACTTTAATATTTTCAAGAACACACGTTTTTTTTTTTAAAGTAAAATAGGATTAGATTTGTGTTCTTTTTGTCTTACTTCATATTTTCCAGAGAGAGAGAGAGAGAGAGAGAGAGAGAGAGAGACATACATATCTTGACACAAAATTTGAATCACACACACACATTTCATCATACCTCACACACTGAAAAACAACAAAGCCACATCAGCCTCACCCCCCTGTGTGTGTGTGTGTGTGTGAGACGCCTCCTGCTGGGGTAAGATATTCCTTCAGGAGTCTCGGAGGGCCAGAACTCATAAACATCCTCTCGTGCCTTGATACATGAGAGTTAGCAATGCTGCGTCAGGTGTGAGCAGTGACACACACACACTGTACTGTATATCTAATCAAGTAAGACACAAAAAAATAACATTATAAATTAACTAACAACAACTAACAAGATATAATGAGAAATTAAGTATTGTTTACATCATGTCTTGTGTGTAACAAACAAACAATAGTGATTACCTTTATATAATACATAAACTGGAACTACCTTATTCCATGTTCTGCTTACGTTACTTACAATATCTATTTTTGTATTGTTTGTCTGTAATGAGGTAGTTCCCAGGTATTGTATAAATGAAGACAACATCGACGGTATCGTATTAATAATTATAATGGGCTTAATGTAGAGTAAAATAGAAATTATTACAGTATTTCGTTTGTTTATTTTTCCCAGAGTCGAGAATTCAGATGCGTTCTAGCGCGCGCGGTATATCTCTCTAGTCGACCGATAGAGGGAGATGAAGTCGACGGTTTGTGGCAGCAGCTAGCCGCCCGTATTGTAAACAGACTGGATTAGATTACCTGTGCAAATGGTGATAAGGGAAATATGACTTGGATTATGACATATTTATTAACTCTATCATGAACGCTAACATTCTTGAGTGTATGGGAGATAGAAGTGGGTGAATTGAAGGAAGGAAGGAATGAGGGAGGAGGGGGGAGAGGATGGGAAGGATGGAAGGAAAGCAAGAAAGGAAGGAAGGAAGGAAGGAGATGGATGATTTATTGGATGTTTGGTAAGTTATTCTGGATGGATGAGTGGACGGATTGAGTGAGAGGCTAGAAGGATATGTGGGATGGAGAGATGATTGCTTACAAGGAGAGATAGACAGAGAGATGACTTGATGGTTGAACGGATGGATAGGTCGAGGAAAGGGAAGATATAAGAAATGGATGTTAGGATAAACGAATAGAGAAGATGATTGCTCAACTCAATCAAACAATCAAGAAAACAATCAACCACCCAATCATACTAAACAACTATGGCATTATCACCATAAACTAGCAATCAACCTGACTACCAAAAACAACATAGGATTAGGTTTCCAATAGCCCTATACACTTACAGGTGAGATGCTTAATACAGGTTAAGTAATGGGACACCTTTAATTAGTATCAACCTAACACCATTCCTCACTACCTGTAACACCCTAGTCCTATGCTGTGGTGTGACAGGGGGGGGGGGGGTCGACACTTCATAACTCGTAGTTTGTCACCACTTCAACCTCACGCGGGACGGCAGCCGGCCTCTGTGTGACGGCCTCTTATCTCGGCGTATCAGTTTATATAACGTTATAGAACCTCTCATCAGCTGATAAGAGGGAGGACCTGATATAGGAGGCTAAAATCCCTCCCCTCTCCCTCTCTCCCTCTCCTTCCTTCTTCCTTCCTCTTTGGTGAGATGAGAGCCGCGGGGAGATAGGGAGGGGGTAGGGGGTGGAGTGGAGGCAAGATGATTGAGGGAACGAGAAGTGGAGTGGAGTGGGGTGGAGTGGGGTGGAGTGGAGGCAAAAGGAAGGGAGAGGGAATGAGGAAGGGTCTAGTGCTCTACTTCTCATACGATGGAGTTGTTTGTTCACACACACACACACACCACCACCATCACCTCCACCCCTACTACAATCACCAGTACTTCCACCACTACTACAATCACCAGTACTACCACCACCACCACCACAATCACCAGTACTACCACCAGTACTACCACCACCACTACCACCATCACCAGTACTACCACCACCACTACCACAATCACCAGTACTACCACCACTACCACAATCACTAACACTACCACCATCGTAGGAAGCTGAACAAATCACTGGAATATTAGTATTCCGGAGGTGGACTGGAGATACGCCTCTACGACCACGTCCAACACGACCACGTCCAATACGACCACGTCCAATACGACCACGTCCAACACGACCACGTCCAACACGACCACGTCCAACACAACCACGTCCAACACGACCACGTCCAACACGACCACGTCCAACACGACCACGTCCATTACGACCATGTCCAACATGATCACGTCCAACACGACCACGTCCAACACGACCACGTCCAACACGACCACGTCCAACATGACCACGTCCAACACGACCACGTCCAACACGACCACGTCCAACACGACCACGTCCAATACGACCACGTCCAACACAACCACGTCCAATACGACCACGTCCAATACGACCACGTCCATTACGACCACGTCCAACACGACCACGTCCAACACGACCACGTCCAACACGACCACGTCCAACACGACTACGTCCAACACGACCACGTCCAATACGACCACGTCCAACACGACCACGTCCAACACGACCAACTTTATCCTTCACTCTGCCCACTACCCTCTCTTCCCTCTCCCCTCTTCACCCCCCTTCCCTCCCTCCACCCCCCCCCCTTCTCCCTCCACCCCCCCCCCCCCCCCACGACTAGGTAAACAACACGGGTGCCCGGCCAGGAATCTTGATGTCTAATTAAGGAAATATTTATACGATGTGGCAACTTGATCGGGAAAGATGCCACCTTGATATTATTCCTCCAGGTTTTTTGTTTTTATTTTTGTTTTTTCTTGTTGTTTTTTCTTGTTGTTTTAGTTTGTTTTTGTTTTATTTTTGTTATTCTTGTTGTTTTAGTTGTTTTAAGGCTTGGAGTGAAGTTTGAAAGGACTTATATCAATATTTTATCATTTTTAAACACAGGTTACTAGATGAATTATCATATGTTTGGCAACACGGTAGTATACGATAATTCTAAACAGAAATTAGATGCAGGTAATGGAACGTTCCTTAACATCTAGACTAATTAACACAACTAATTACTCCTTATACCTATAATTATTAAAAGTAAAACAAGATAAATAACTATATTACTAATAACTAACAGATATCCAGATACATTTTGAACCTGTGTCTAATTATTTTTTTTCTATACGATATCACACCTCGTTGCCAGATGTATGATAATTCCATAAACAAAAACCAGATTAACACTGATATATTCTTTTTAAAACTTCAATCTAAACAATTAATAAAAAATAAACCACTAGGGGAAAAAAAACAAGGAATAATATTGTGAGTTTATGATAAGATTAGAAATATTTAGGATTTAGTATGCAAATTATGGCAGTCTTATTGTTCTTACAGGTATGGAGGTAAGCGGTGTTAGGATGAGATAGGCTTTAGTGGGGAATTATAACTTGATTGGACAGGTGTAGTAAGATTATAACTTGATTGGACAGGTGTTGTAAGATTATAATTTGATTGGACAGGTGTAGTAAGATTATAACTTGATTGGACAGGTGTAGTAAGATTTTAACTTGATTGGACAGGTGTAGAACTCAGACCACTGTGCTTCATCACCTACAATAAGGTCTCCTACGTCGTCAAATAAATGTTGGTTAAATTCTGTCACTTATCTGAGACCAACGAGTGGGGGAAGTGTATCGAAAAATCGTCATTAGAAGGTGTAATATAGTGTAACTCGTCCTTAAAGTGTTTAGTGTAGTGTAAATCGTCCTTTAAAGTGTATAGTGTAGTGTAAATCGTTCTTTAAAGTGTATAATGTAGTGTAAATTGTTCTTTAAAGTGTATAATGTAGTGTAAATTGTCCTTCAAAGTGTATAATGTAGTGTAAATCGTTCTTTAAAGTGTATAATGTAGTGTAAATCATCCTTAAAAGTGTATAGTGTAGTGTAAATCGTCCTTTAAAGTGTATAATGTAGTGTAAATCGTCCTTTAAAGTGTATAATGTAGCGTAAATCTTCCTTAAAAGTGTATAGTGTAGTGTAAATCGTCCTTTAAAGTGTATAATGTAGCGTAAATCGTCCTTTAAAGTGTATAATGTAGCGTAAATCGTCCTTAAAAGTGTATAGTGTAGTGTAAATCGTCCTTTAAAGTGTATAATGTAGCGTAAATCGTCCTTTAAAGTGTATAATGTAGTGTAAATCGTCCTTTAAAGTGTATAATGCAGTGTAAATCGTCCTTTAAAGTGTATAATGTAGTGTAAATCGTCCTTTAAAGTGTATAATGCAGTGTAAATCGTCCTTTAAAGTGTATAGTGTAGTGTAAATCGTTCTTTAAAGTGTATAATGTAGTGCAAATCATCCTTAAAAGTGTATAGTGTAGTGTAAATCGTCCTTTAAAGTGTATAATGTAGTGTAAATCGTTCTTTAAAGTGTATAATGTAGTGTAAATCGTCCTTTAAAGTGTATAATGTAGTGTAAATCGTCCTTTAAAGTGTATAGTGTAGTGTAAATCGTTCTTTAAAGTGTATAATGTAGTGCAAATCATCCTTAAAAGTGTATAGTGTAGCGTAAATCGTCCTTAAAAGTGTATAGTGTAGTGTAAATCGTCCTTTAAAGTGTATAATGTAGTGTAAATCGTCCTTTAAAGTGTATAATGTAGTGTAAATCGTTCTTTAAAGTGTATAATGTAGTGTAAATCGTTCTTTAAAGTGTATAATGTAGTGTAAATCGTCCTTAAAAGTGTATAGTGTAGTGTAAATCGTCCTTTAAAGTGTATAATGCAGTGTAAATCGTCTGCGTTAGTGTAAAATATCGTCCTCGTGTTGTCTGTAGATAAAAAATCGCTCAAACAAGTGAAAAAACCCCGCTATTATTAGGACACGGAAGAAAAAACAATTAATTATCAACAGAGACTATGAAACAAACAGAAAAGAAAAAACAACGGGAAGGGAAGAAAGATGAAAAAAAAAAACATTACTGAAAGCGAAGTAAGCCGCCCTTGAGGTCAGGAAATACGCGGGAAGAAATTCTTATTTGAGGGAGGAAAGAACAACACAGAAAACGGATGAAAGACGGAGAAAGAATTAAAAAAAAAAACAAAGAAAATAAAAATATAAACCAGAAAAACGGATAAACTTGAAGAGAAATCGTCCAGAAAAAACAATAATACGAAAATAAATCAATATAAATAATCCATAGAAAACGAAAACAGAATAAATTGAAGGAAATCAACCATGAGTGAAGGTATGAGGAGGAGGAAGAGGCGGGAAGCGAGACCCATCAACCCTCTCCTTATGATGCGGTGACGTGGGAGGGGCTTCAAACCTTAAGCTCCTCCCCCCTACATCCCCCCACTCCCCTTCACCCTTCCCGACTCCGCCCACTTCTCCACGTAAACAAACACTCCCTTCTCCCTCCCCCCCCCCCTCTCAATATTTCACCCCGCGCAGCGCACACGAACGTCAAAAACCTGCCGCCAAAAGGGATACATATTTATGGAGTTGGAGTAAGAATAATGCCCAGAGGAAGAGGGTGAAGGAGTTGTGAAGGAGTGTGAAGGAGTGAACTCATGGATAGGCGCATAGTTGGCGAGGGAACTAATACGCATGACTCCGCCCCTTGCACGCACGCGCCGTCCCTCCTTCCTCCCTACCCACTCCCCACCACACCTCCCCCCACCCACCCAAGCACCCTGAAATACTGCCCCCCCCCCCCCTCCCCTGTTTAACTATCCGACAGCCGTAACAAGCATGGTGGTGGTGGTAAAGGTTGTTAACTAAGATGCCCATGGCCGCTGACTGGGATACTAGGGAGATGAGGGGTGGCGGGGGGGTGGGGGGGTGAGGGGGAGGGGTGAGGAAACAGGTAATGATGAAATTAATTAACATTTTGACATTAAGAAAACTAATATGAAGAACAATATTGACGTTTATCTGTTAATTATCGTTACATACATACAAACATACATACATACACACACGTGCTGCTGAAGGCTTACAGGGGTATGAGGCTCAAGGTCTAAAATACTTATGGAGAAACATGAAGTGTGTGTGTGTGTGTGTGTGTGTGTAAGACAGACAAAGAAAGAGAATAATGCTTTAGGTTCTATTCACCATTTACGGTTGAACATGGACTTGAGAGAGAGAGAGAGACAGAGAGAGAGAGAGAGAGAGAGAGAGAGTGTTGTTATTGTTAGTGTTGTTTTTGTTGTTGTTGTTGTTGTTCTTGTTATTAGTACTGTTATTATTGTTGTTGATTTGTTATTGTTTTGTTGTTGTATTTTTATCTCTTTCTGGGTAAATATATTTCATTGGTTAGGTTAGGTTACATTACGTTTGGTTAAGTTAGGTTAGGTTGGTTTAGGTTCAGGTTAGGTTAGGTTGGTTTAGGTTAGGTTAGGTTGGTTTAGGTTCAGGTTAGGTTAGGTTGGTTTAGGTTAGGTTAGGTTCAGGTTAGGCTAGGTTGGTTTAGGTTAGGTTGGTTTAGGTTAGGTTAGGTTCAGGTTAGGTTAGGTTGGTTTAGGTTAGGTTAGGTTAGCAGTTATATTTTTCTGTCTCCTCGACCCTTATGACTTTTACCTTCTTTCGTCATCTCTTCGCTTGTTTTTATTGGGTGAAAAAGTTATTAATTATATAAACGTTTGGTAATACAGTCTGGGTGTCTGGAAACATGAGACTTTGTTTGTGTTTTTTCGTAGTTTGGCCTTGTCACACACACACACACACACGCACACACACACTCTCATATGCACATACCCAGGGACATTACACACACACACACACTCTTTCATATGCACATACCCACTACCCAGGGACATCACACACACCCACACACACACTCTCTCTCTCATATGCACATACCCAGGGACATCACACACGCACACACACACACACACGCACACACACACACACACACACACACCAGTACTCCCTGTATTGTATACTTAAGGTCTTATCACATCCTCTACTAAACACATTGAACAGGTGTGAGGTGAGGGCAGGTGTGTGGGGCGTTGAGACAGGTGTGAGGTGAGGACAGGTGTGTTGGGGCATTGAGACAGGTGGGGAGTGACGGGGCATTAGCGGGGCAGGTGCAAGGGTGGCGGGGCATGAACAGGAGTAGGGGGGGGAGGGTGTAGATGTGTGGGGAGCCGTGGGCAGGAGTGGGTCAGGCCGGCAGGTAAGGCCCGTGACGGCAGGTGAAGCACGGGGCACGGCGGGACACCAACACACCTCACCATCGCCAGGAAATGAGGCACCGAGTCTATAATACCTTTGTGCTTATATGTCCACCACTACCACCCCCACCACTACCACCCCCACCACTCCGCTACCCCCACCAGTCACCACCCCCACTAACCCCCCGACCACCCCCACCACCACCACCACCACCATCACCACTACCACCACCACCACCACCACCACCACCACTACCACCACCACCATCACCACTACCACCACCACCACCACCACTACCACCACCATCTCATTTCACAACAAAACCATAACATCTTTACTTTTGTTTAACCATGACCTTCCTTAACTAACCACTCCACACATCCATTTATTCCACAAATATTAAACAACCCCTAACCTAACCTAACCTAGCCTAACCTAGCCTAACCTAGCCTAACCTAACCTAACCTAACCTAGCCTAACCTAGCCTAACCTAACCTAACCTAGCCTAACCTAACCTAACCTAACCTAGCCTAACCTAACCTAACCTAACCTAACCTAACCAAACCTAACCTAGCCTAACCTAACCTAACCTAGCCTAACCTAGCCTAGCCTAACCTAACCTAACCTAACCTAACCTAACCCCTCATCAGGTGAAATAAGCAAAAATTATCTCATCTTCACCCCAATTCCTCTCTCTCTCTCTCTCTCTCTCTCTCTCTCTCTCTGTTTTTTCTGTTAACGCCACACAACCAACGGGGACAACAGTGGTACTCTCGATTAGGTACGGGCTAAGACCTGTTGTTCCAGTAGTTAGGTGAGCGGTAGTGGAGGCAATTTCACGGTCTGATTAACTACTACCAGTCTCTAACCAACATCTTCTGGTCGACTATGTTGTGGTAGGTTAGGTTGTCTGGTTGAATGTGGTGTGGTAGGTAGGTTGGTTGTGGTGAGGGTGGTGGTAGGGTGTGGTTGAATAGTGTGTGGTAGGTAGGTAGGTTGTGGTGAGGGTGGTGGTAAGGTGTGGTTGAATAGGGTGTGGTTTGATATTATCTGATCGAATATGGTGTGGTTATTTGTAGTGTCTGGTCGAATAGGGTGTGGTAGGTAGATTATGGTGTGGTTACCTACACTAACTGGTCGATCTGTGTATGGTAGACTACAGTTTGGTCGACACGTATAATGGTAGTTTGGTCAATCAATGAAAATACACAACCTAATCGACCATGGTAGTTCAAGGTGAGACATACCTAAGTCTATCAGCCAATCAACACCCTCGTCTTAATCAGTTAGGAGCCGCAACAGCTAATTGGCTCCCATGTTTGTTAAGTGAGTAGTAAAGTGATTCAGCCGTTTCGTATTTATTAGCTGAGGCAGAAATCTTCACTTATGACTTGGCACTTTAAGAGTTGTATGGGGGGGGAGGGGAGGAGGGGGAGGGGGTGGTAGGGTAGGGGGGGTTAGACAGTGAGGAGAGAGTGGAGGAAGGGGGGTGGAATGGTATGGAGGTGAGAAGGGGAGGGTTGGGGGGGGCTAAAAAAAATAATAATAAAAAAAATAAAAAAGACTAAACAAAATAAAAAAATAAAAAAATAAAAATAAAATAAAAATAAAAAAGAAGCAAAGAAGAAAAATAAAATAAAAATAAAATAAAAATAAAAGAAAAAATACAAAATAAAAGGAAAAAACAAAGGTATACTGTATATAGAAGATAATTAATAAATAGATAAATTAAAACAAAATCGTGAAATATAACTTTAGTGAGATAGATATTAACACAAATAAAACTTAAAATAAATGTGGTGTAAATATATTAAAAAGTCGAAATAAATTTGAGAATTACCTATAAAAATGGATAACAAACATACAAACAACAAACAAACAAATAAACAAACACAACAAACAAACAAACAAAAAAGACCATTAATACAGCATTGGTCTTTAGTCTTTATGGAATCAATCAACTCATAACCTAACTTAACCTGACCTAACCTAACCTAACCTAACCTAACCAGACCAGGAATTAAAGTGAGAGAGTTAAGTGGATAAACATTCAAACACAAAATAAACACAAAGAGATTTAAGGTTACTGGTGTGTGTGTGTGTGTGTGTACTGCTGCCCTGGGTGGTCCTGATCAAGCCTCAGGTAGTAAGATGCTTAGGTTGTGTGACGCATGTATAGTGTGACGCATGGGTACAGTGTGACGCATGGGTACAATGTGACGCATGGGTACAATGTGACGCATGGGTACAGTGTGACGCATGGGTACAATGTAACGCATGGGTACAATGTGACGCATGAGTACAATGTGACGCATGGGTACAATGTGACGCATGGGTACAAAGTGACTCAACGTGTGAGAGGCAGAAGGACTGGGTAGCGCCTGGCTGGCTCTGTGGTCTCTCCTCAACACACAGTTACAAGCAGCCAGGCGTATAATGTCTTGTACATGAGGGTATGTTACACTTGGGAGCATACACAAGTAGCCATGTGTACCCAATCGCGTTTATACATAAGCGCGTGTACACATAGGCGCGTGTACACATAGGCGCGTGTACACAGGCTGCGGTGAGGGATGAGCGCTTCACACTAGCTTCCGGAATTACCAGACAAACACGGGCTGGGAGGCTGTCCTGTCTCCTAATTTACTCCCTAAGTGTGCTAATGGCGGCCAGGGCTAACTCAGGTATCTTTTATCCCTCAGGCAAGAAGTGGCGTGCCCTCACACCTACAGAGCGACGCCCCTACGTGGAGGAAGCGGAGCGTCTGAGGCTGAAGCACATGGCGGAACACCCGGACTACAAGTACCGCCCGCGACGCCGCAAAACACAGCCTCCCAAGAAACCTGGAGGAGGACCTTCACCTCCAGGCTCTGCAGTGTCCCTCTCCTCGACGCCCTCAAGTTCTAATTCTACCACAACCACCACCACCACCACCTCCCAGATCAAGAAAGAGAGTCCCATGATCCCCGGAGGTTTCTTGCAGGCGACGCTAACGGCGCCCTTAAACAATAATAACAATAATAGTAATAGCGGGAGTGGGTCGTCGTCAGTACCGCCGTTGTCTTTTGCAGCTCCCATGTTGGCGTTACACACCCCAGACGCCTCCCCAACCTGCTCCCCCGAGCCCTCCTGGCCTCCCCCACCACCTCAGGGTCCCCCTCTTCCCGCTTGTACACTCGCCGCCCTCCCTACCCCACCTGAATCCTCCCCCCACGACCACGACCACCTCCACACCCCCACCAACCTCCACCACCACCACCAGCACCACCATCAGGCAGAACAGCAGCAGCAGCAACAACAACAACAACAACAACAGCAACACCCGCCACAACACCTTCACCACCTCCATCACCACCACCAGCAACAGCAGCAACACCTCGAAGGAACCAACTCAGCGTCGAAGCTGCTTCACTACTTCTCTCAAGGGCAACAAGGCTACCCAGGCTTCACCTACCCCGGCACCACCTACCCACCACACACCTATGAATACCACGACTACATGGGCGGGTCGGAGGGGTTCTACCAGTCTCAATACGACCCTCAGGGCTACACCCACAGTCACCCCCATTTCACCCACCCCGCCTTCAGTAGTAAGTATTGCACATTGACAAACTTTCCTTCTACCCTATAGCTCACTGTTGTCAGGTATGATAACCTGTGTAACTTTACTTCAAACTATAAAACTTGGTCTTATTATAGAGAAAAGTGTGACATCATTTTCCTCCTATAGAACTTAAAGTAACTGTGTACGGAACATAAAGTAACGTAAATAAATAGACAAAATATAAACGATGATAATAATATGAGAAGAATTTTGAATATGTTATGTACTACTTCCACAGCCAGACCGTCACACTACCCCAGGCTGTCTACCTTCTCTACAGGTCCAAGGAGTGAGGTGAGTGGTGACGGGGGCGGCAGCGAAGGTGGTGTGAGTGGCAGTGTGGCCGTGAATAGTGAGGGAGAGATCTTTGATGACGTCGATCGCTCTGAATTCGATCGGTATCTGAAGGGTCCAGAGCGTGTGGCCGCCGTCACCGCCTCCTTCACCTATACCCCACCTGCTAATCCAAGGTATGTCGGTCTTCGTGTCTGTGTGTCTGTGTGTGTGTGTGTGTGTCTGTGTGTGTGTGTCTGTGTGTGTGTATTAACATTTCAATTCATCCAGTTGTGTTCGGTGTTGTAACTCGTATACTGACCACTAACCTGCTGTCTGTGGCTCTCCTACAGGTACCTGCAGGTTGGCGGAGGTACTGAGCAGTATCAGGAGTCCCAGTTCGTGACGCTGATCAAGGAAGAGCCCGACGATGGAGTCACTATTTGCACATCCGGGGTAGGAGGAGGCGCTGACGGAGGTAGCAGCGACGGTGAGAGCAAATCTACGGACACAGCTCACCCGTCTCCAGAACACCGCAAATCCGACACCAACACCTCCAGCCTTCTGTCAGCACTCGCCGATGTCAGGGAGTTGTATTACGAGCATTCTTAAGGTCCCTGTCACCATCGTCAGGCAGTTAAAGGTCTTCCAAGCTTTTTCCAAGTAGAAGAGTCTCCCATTTGAAGTGATTTTTGATGTTTCTGAATGAAGTCATGTTTAGGTGTTTTAGTTGTGGTTATTATTGTTTACCGGGACTGACTTGTAAACAAAATGTGTCCCTTAAAGACTCGTTCTACACAACAACTGATAAGTGTAGTACGAGAGACGCCCCCCCTCCCCCCCAAGATAAAAAGAGATATCAGTGTTGTATTATATCAGCGTAACCGTAGAAAAAAGAAAATTATTATCCGATACCAGTAAACCGGACACAGAATTCCCTTAAGATTGAATTGGAATTTAGAAAGTTATAGAGGAAAGGAAAATAGTATTACCCCTCCCCCCCCCCCAAGGAGCCATGAAAGGTTGTTAGTGTGTGAGCAGGAGTGAACGTTAGTCTGGCGGAGCTGAATTGTGGTGCCATTATAGTGGTGGAAGGGACCTCCTGCTGTTACTACTGTGTCTCTGGTTTGTGATGACGAGGTGGTGATGTGGATAACCTAAAGTGATGACTTCTAAGTGATGATCCCCATGTGATGACCTCAGAGTGATGATTTTAATGTGATGACCTCCAATAACCCCCTCCCGGTGATGACCCCAAGTGATGATTCCAGTGATGATCCCTCTCAAAGTGATGACCCTTACATAATGATCCCCTCCTAGTGATGTGATGACCTTCTTCTAAGTGATGACTCCTAAAATAACTAAAAAAAAAAGTATTTTTTTTAGTTGACGGTACAAGCCCCGCCCCCCTTACAGCTTATTGGCTCATGTATAATGTTCGATTACTATTGATACAACGCAAATAATTCCATATATAACTATTGAGGATATCCAATTCTGGCTCACTTTAATACCGAATTTAATATATGTAAAGATATAACTACATAAAAACATTAACTTCCAAGATATAAGTGAAAAAAAAAAGTAAAATTAAGAAATATTAATCGTCGAAATCACAACTAAACTCACGCTTTCGGAGAAGAGAGGGGGGGGGGGGCCTTAATAGCCTAGTACCATCTGCTAGAAAATCCCAACTAGTGATTATTTAACATTTCCACCTTAACAAAAAATAAAATCATTTAGACATTGTAAATACCAAAACAAAAAAACACCATGTAAATAGCCTTCCCGTTAATATTTTTGTTTGTTACTGAAGAAATAGTTATGATATTTTCTAAGTGTCCTGTTTTATATGAATTAAGTGTTCCTAAGATCTTAAAACAAAAAAATAAAATAAAGAAATACAAATAAACTTGAAACTTTGACGAGGGAGATAAAAAAAAAAAAATTATGGTCAGTATTGAAATTTTTATGAAGTTATTGTATAATAAAATAAAACTTGAGGGTAAACTTATCGATAATTAAACAGCTATAAATATATATTACACACATACTCTTTTTAGCTGTTTAGTGAATGTTGAAAAAAATAGATAAACATTACTTTTGTTTATCGTAAGAAAAGATCACTATCAAAAGTACAAACGGTGTGGCTTTTTTTTTTTTAATTGTTGTGAGGATTTATATATTTTTTTTTTTTGGTAAATATATCTTAAGAGTGCCTTACCTGCAGGCCCGTCCGTCTAAACGTTTGTAATAAGGAGGTAGATTTTTGGTGTTTACTAGATAAATTGTGTTGGATGAATAAGATCTGGATGATTTTGGATGACGGGTTATTTTATGTGTTTGTTTATCGTCTTTTACCCTTCAGGTTTGATAATGACGTCTTCCTTCCTTCCTTCCTTCCTTCCTTCCTTGGTCCGTCCCTCTTTCCCTTCCTTTACCCTTTCCTCCATCCTTTCCGGCTCCTTCCGTTGTTTCATCCTTCCCTGCGTTCCTCCTCTTCTTCCTTAATTCCTCCCCCACCTCTCCCTCCCTCCCCTCCTTCCATCCCTCCACCTCACCTCCTTCACCTCTTATACCATCCTTCCCTCTCTCTCCTCCTCCTCCTCCTCTCCTTCATTAATTCCTCCTCCATCCTTCCCTCACCCTCTTCCTCTCACCCCTGTATTCTTACCGTCCTCCCCCACCTCCTTCACCCCTCCCCCACCTCCTTCACCCCCACCTCCTTCACCCCCCACCTCCTTCACCCCCCACCTCCTTCACCCCCTCTCCTCCTTCACCTCCCCCACCTCCTTCACCCCACCTCCTTCACCCCCACCTCCTTCACCTCCCTCTCCTCCTTCACCCCCTCTCCTCCTTCACCTCCCCCACCTCCTTCACCCCCACCTCCTTCACCCCCCACCTCCTTCACCCCCCTCCTCCTTCACCCCCTCCTCCTTCACCCCCCCTCCTCCTTCACCCCCCTCCTCCTTCACCCCCACCTCCTTCACCCCCACCTCCTTCACCCCCCCCCACCTCCTTCACCCCCCTCCTCCTTCACCCCCTCTCCTCCTTCACCCCCCTCTCCTCCTTCACCCCCTCTCCTCCTTCACCCCCACCTCCTTCACCCCCCACCTCCTTCACCCCCCCACCTCCTTCACCCCCCACCTCCTTCACCCACCCCCACCTCCTTCACCCAAACTAATATTACTGTTTGTGATTAATTAAAGTACCAATGGTGGCACAGAATCACGAAGGAGTGAACAACAACAACAAAAAGAACAAGAACAATATTTAATAGAATATATTTACTTTGTTGGAAATAATTCACACTTAATGAAGGAACGTGATTGGTTGTTCTGGATACCTGAGACTGAGTTGCCAATTAGACTCAGGTAGTTAAGTTTATTCTCTATTACCTTCATTAAAACTCACTTAATTCCCCTTCCCTCCGTCCCTCCCTCCACGCACACACACACACACACACACACACAACAATAGAATGGAGAAATTTAAACCAAATAAACTATGCCAAGTAGTTTAAGAATCCAAAACAAATTATAAGAGTTAATTTCTTGACCGTCTTCCCCCCCCCTCCCCTAAACCCTCCCTCCCCCCTACCCCCCTACCCCCTCCTTTTCATCTCGTAAAATCCTCTGTTGACATCCTGAGTTTATGACGTCATTGTTATAGCGGCGTCTGTGATCTTCGTGACGTCATCGCTTCCGTGACGTCAACGATCATGTGACGTCACGGATCAGGTGATTTTTCCTTTGTTTACTATGACCGATGTTCTTGTGTGTATTATTATTATTATTATTATTTTTTTTTTATCTTAAGTATTGATTTTATTTCTTTCCACTGAATCTTATCAATTTTGTATATGATGTTAAGTGATGGAACATTTTTTTTTTTTTTTTCCTTTTTGTACAGAGAAATATATTAATATATTCTTGTAGATCAAATTACACGTTAGAGGTGTTAGATGAGCCTTTAATAATTATTACTGTATGTGTTAGTCATCAATTATCCCACACTTATGTTTTATTAGATCTCTCTCTCTCTCTCTCTCTCTCTCTCTCTCTTTCTCTCTCTCTCTCTCTCTCTCTCTCTCTCTCTCTCTCGCTTTATTATTGTTTTGTTTTTGTTTTTCTGGGTGGTGCATCTCCTCCCTGGGGGTAGCCAAGGTGGTCAACATTCCTTCCTTCCTTCCTTCCTTCCTTCTCCCACAATAACAAACTCCAACAACTTTCATTCTTACACTATTACTGTTATCTTTGTTTACACTCTATAATAAAAGTTGTTTCACCAAAGTCTCATAACTTTTTTGGGGGGACGATATTTTGTGAGATTCTGTAAGTTTCTTTCTCACGTGATGTAGGTTATATTTTTTTTTGTATTCATTTTGTAATAATTTTTTTTCATTATCCTTTTAGAGTAAGACGCTGTGGGGGGGGGGGGGGTTAAATATCTTTGTTGATACTATTACTACTATTACAACTACTACGGCTACTACGACTACTACTACGACTACTACAACTCCTATTATTTCTACTACTACTACTACTGCCTGCGTTGTGGGGCGTGTGATGAAGTAGGAGAGTGAGGATGACGTGGGTGTGTGATGACGTGGGTGTGTGATGACGTGGGTGTGTGATGACGTGGGCGTGTGATGACGTGGGCGTGTGATGACGTGGGCGTGTGATGACGTGGACGTGTGATGACGTGGACGTGTGATGACGTGGGTGTGTGATGACGTGGGTGTGTGATGACGTGGGCGTGTGATGACGTGGGTGTGTGATGACGTAGGAGTGTTTATGTTTGCTTATCACTATGTGTCGATGAGGTAGTGTGTGTGTGTGAGTGTGTGTGTGTGTGTGTGTGTGTGTCTTGAGATTTAATACCTCAAGAATTTCCTAAATGTCTTAAAATCTTCCTCAAACAATCTGAGTGCCTTGAGACACCCCTAAGTGCCTCTAGACACACCTAAGTGCCTTGTAACACCCCTAAGTGCCTTGAGACACCCCTAAGTGCCTCGAGACACCCCTAAGTGCCTCGAGACACACCTAAGTGCCTTGTAACACCACTAAGTGCCTTCCAACCGTCTTTCTCACCTCATATCTCTCCTCAGTCTCTTATATAGAGTCATGACCACAGTAGTGAAGATGATATGGTTAGGTTAGGTTAGGTTTAAAATTGTCTTTGTGTGAATGTGTTTTTGTTTTAATGTGTTTGACGAGAGTTTTAGCGTCTCGTGTGTGTGTGTGTGTACGTGTGTGTGTGTGTGTGTGTGTACGTCACTGAATGAACCAACAGCTGACTGAGAATGTAAACACAAAAATATCCGACGCTTCATCCTTTATCTACCTTTAATATCCACATCCATCCACCCAGCCACATTTCTCTCCCAACTATTCATCCACATCTCCTCCTCCACCCTATCTATCCATTCAATATCCACCTATCTATCCAAATATCCACATCCAGAAACAAGTTATTGGAGATATCTGCTACCCCCTTACACCCACTTCCCCGACCCACTACTACTACTACTACTACTACTACTACCACCACCACCCTTGCACCTTCCACAGATTCTTGTAGATGAAAAAGTTTGTTAAAATAATTATAATTAAAACTCGTGATTGTAATAATTATGTTTTTATTTTCCTTGATGATGATGATGATGATGATGATGATCTATGATGATGATGATGATGAATAATTGTACCTAGAAATGATGATGATGATGTTAATAATAATAATAATAATAATAATAATAATAAACAAAGATAAATATGATAATGACAAAGAAATTATGAAAAAGAACAATTGCAGGAAACAAACAAAACAAAGAGATAAACAAATAAACAAATAAATAACCAACAAAGACAACAATAACAGGTTATCTTATGGAATAAAATGATAACTAGATGTAGGTAACAATATAGATAAGACAATGGTAATAACAATAATAACAGTTGTAATAACAGAGTAAGATGTTAATACTATTACGACAACAACAACAACGATTATAACCTTATCAGTATCAATAATAAAACATACATACATACATACATACATATATACATACATACATACATACTAACAGCAGGTTGGAGAATGACAAGGAAGGTGGCTAGACTAAGACTTGTATGCAAATGAGGTGTCCGGTCACTGCTCAACTCGGGGTCACCATCTGACGTCACCGGGTCAAGCCACAGATGACCTCGCCGTCCTCAGACATGTTTTTTTTTTTTGACCCCGTGATGATGACCCCTGACCTCGATAGCTACAGGTTTGTTTTTTGTGTTTGTTTTTTGTTTATTGTTTGTTGTTTGTTCTTACTTCTCTTTGTTTATTCGTCTTGTTTATATCTTGACTCAATAGGATGTTTATTGTTTCCTTTAGAGGTTAAAAGATCATTGTGGTGTAATGGTTAGTATACTCGCCTGGCAAACGTTAGGTCTCAGGTTCGATCCCCAGGCAGGGTGAAACTATGGGTAAGTTTCTTTACGTTATTTGCCTCTGTTTACCCAGCAGTAATTAGGAACCTGGTTATAAACACACTCACACACATAAACATACACATCCAACATACACATGCACACACACACACACACATATATACGTAAAAACAAGCACAAATACGCACATACAAGTGAAAAAAACGCACACACTAATAAATCTACACCTTCAACATACACGTGCACACACATACATATTTAAGTAACAAACACATGCACACATACATAAACAAACACACATATAAGTAAACACACACACAAAGGCTGGGTCGTGTGTACTCAACCCTCGTGGTGAGTTGTGTGAACAGAATAATTAAAGTCTTTATTATCAATCATCTCAGGTGAGTAGACTCAGGTAATTAAGATTCATATCACGTGTTCTAAAATAGCAATTAGAAACATCGGTACAAGAACGGATACAGGTAAAGGTAGATAGATTACAGGTATAAAACGGGTGTATGGATGAGTATAGGGGTATTTACAGGTACAGGTATAAGGCCAGGTGTATATTAACATAGGTACAGGTATAAGTTAATGATTCACCATATTGTACAGTTTATATATATATATATATATATTGTATTTTGGTTCAAACACTTAGGGTGGAATGGTTATTATTAAAATGGTTATTAAATTATGAGTTTCAAATGCATAGTATTATATAAAGATCAATGTATTTATAACCACAAACAGTATGAACCCCCCCCACCCCCACCCCCCCGTGAACCACCCGTTAGATTGATATTGGGTGAAATGTTATGGTGTTGAGGGGTTCGGATTCATTCTCCTAACGAACAACACCTCAACGAACCCAACTGGTGGAGAAGGAGGAGGTCAGTTGACGGGCTCGGTGGGTGAGAATAGGTTGGCTGTCTGTCCTAGTGAGTGAGTGTTGACGCATTCCTGAAGCAGATGACAACATAATGGTAAGGGTTAATTTATACTTATTTATCAACTCTATGTGGAAAAAGTGAGTTACTATATACCTATCGTGCATTATAAGACCAATAGAGGATAATATATAGAGTATTGGTGTGTATAGTCGTTAATATAGAGGCCTGAAGGTGTTGTGGGTGATTGAAGCTATAGTCGAGGTGTTTTAAAGTTACTCGACCTACGGAAATAAATGTAACTAAATAATCTAAGTTTTTTTCGAGTGTTTGAATTAATTTGACCCATATGAGGTAGTTTAATGTATTTTATCTCGTTAGAACCCGTCTAGAGTTTATGATTTGATTGGAATTTGTCATTTAGAATTTTCGGGGGAAATTTTGAGACACCGATTAGTAAGGTGAATATTTTGAATGAATTAATGCCTTAGATTGTTCATTTCTTCATCAAACAACAAGGAATTTAGGACATTGTGCTGTATGTTCGTTTGGTTATTGATTTGATTGTGTTACTCTTGTGTAGCTTAGGAGTAAAAGGCAAGATAGTTAAGTTTATTTAAGTCCTGAATTAGTGAACGAAGATTAGTTGTAAACAGTCGTCGTAAGGCCAATGTGTCGAGGTGCCACAAGTTTTGAGTTTTGTTCTGCCTCACATTTGTTTGTTTTGGTTATATTTGGTTATATTTTGGTTATATTTGGTTATATTTTGGTTATATTTGGGTACGTGATTAGTTGTTGAAAGGATAAACGACTCATAGATGTTTTCTACGACAAACTCTGGGATGGAGGTGATGATGACCGTGTGTGTTTATGGTGGCGGAGGGTTGAGCAGTAGGTAACTCTAGTCCACACACACACCCACACACACCATGGTTGCTTTGATAGTGAAGAGTCCCAGGTTCGATCCCCGGGGGCAGGGTGAAGCTATGGGCAAGTTTCTTTACGCCATTTGTCGCTGTCTGCTCAGTGGTAATTGGGAACCTGGATGTTAATCAATTAGTGGATCTTGTTCCGGGGTAATGGTTAGCCAGTGCAGTTAGCGAGTTGTCCGGTCGCCTTTGATTACTCCTCGACACGCCTCGTTAACACAGGGAGGGGGGGGGGGTGTTGTGTTGGTGTTAGGTTATGGGTCTTAGATAAATTTACGCTTACCAACCACACCACTGCCACTAACCACACCACCATTACCAACCACACCACCACTGCCAACCACACCACCACCGCCAACCACACCACCACCATACCTTCCCCAGCCATTGAATCCACCAGTGTTGGGAGTATTAAGGGGAAGAGATGTTGGGCGTGGGTGGGCGGAATATATGGGCGTAATGCTATATCGCCCTCACGACTTGTAAGGGTTGAGTTTCACGGGTGTGGGGGCGTGAAATGTTAAGGGGGGGGCGTGATAAGGCGATATTGGGAAATGGGTGTGGTGAGAGAGGAGGGGAGGGGAGGTAAAGAAGGGGAGGGGGAGGGAAGGGGAGATAGAGAAGGGGAGGGGGAGGGAAGGGGAGGTAGAGAAGGGGAGGGGGAGGGAAGGGGAGGTAGAGAAGGGGAGGGTGTGTGGAGGTAAAGATTTGGGTCAGAGTGAATACTGGAAAGAAAGATAATAATAATAATAATAATAATAATAATAATAATAATAATAATAGTAATAATAGATAAGATCGATTCATACAAACAATAGTATTTACCTTATGTCTGATTCTCAAGGACACTGTACTATGTGTTGACGCATGAGAGGAAGGTCCTGTTTACACGTCACCATTATCTCTCCCATGACCTATATTAATTTTAAGGCTCTTGGTATACAGTAATTACATTCATGGTGTTACCTGGTCAGTTTTTTCCACTAACCTAACCTACCCTAACCTGATCTAACCTAACCTACCCTAACCTACCTTAACCTAACCTGACCTAATCTGACCTGACCTGAATTAACCTAACCTGACCTAACCTAACCTGACCTAACCTAAAAAAATTATATTTACGCCTCTCTGTAGTTTCTTAAGCGTTAAGAGAATTAATTTGCTTATTTTACTCTCATAAATGATGTAATAATTTATAAACAGTAGCGGACCGAGCACTGAGCCCTGCGGAACACCTCTCGTAGCGTTTCCTTATTTGATTTTATACAGAGATGAAAACATGATGGGATTTAACACAGCATAGAACGGAATGTGTGATGAATGAGTCGAGATTCCTGATGTGTTCTAGAAGGAAGAGGAGGGTAGAGGAGGAGGAGGAGGGAAGAGAAGGAAGGGAGGGTGAGAGAATGCAGGCTGAAGGAGGAGGAGAGAAGAGAAGGGAAGAGAAGAAAGGAGAGTGAGCATGAATCCAGCCTGGGAAAGGAGGAGGAACAGGGAGGAGGAGGGGGGGAAGGTAGAGCCATGGAGGGAGGGAGTGAGGGAGAGAGAGGGGGGGGTCGGAGGTTACACAGCAGAGTGACGTAAACTGGCTGGCTGGAGGCTGTAAAATCAATTAGGAAAGGCGACCAACTTGTTAGTCTCCCGGAAAATCCCTCTCCCCGTAACCACCGTCAACTCCATCTGTGCGAGAAGGAACAAAAAAAAAAAAACACAAAACAAACAAAGAACTAAAGAACTTCACTTGTTTGTCTTGGACTTTGTTTTGGTGAGGTTTAGAAGCCGGGGTAACTCAGCTAGATGTATGGATGGCGCTTGTTGTCGCTACGTTTTCTGTACACTCGGGAGATGGGTAATTCTATTGTTGTTGTCCACACGCGGATTCATTTACCTTCTCTCGTTTGTCTAGCTGGTGGATTAGAGGAGGATTTGTTTATACTATTATATATAAATCCGTCTTAGTCGTCTTCACAGCTCACGAACGGGGTAGGATTTGACATTTTCATTCATATCTTGTTTTAGGTGTCAGCTGTATAATACCTAACTTAACCTATAAAAAAATAGTAATTGTCCTTTTATTTCTTGAAAGTTTCTGGATTTGGATTTAAATTATGAAATGAAAAAAAAAGAGAAAAGATAAAAAATCGTAATAATATGAAAGCTGCGTCTTTTTTTTCCGTTCGGATGTACACGAATAGAAAACGTTATTATTTTCACGCGTCATATTACGCCCGCGTGAGAATATTATATTTGTATGAATACCCACTCATTACTAAGACAATGGAGCGTACCATCGATAATTCCGGGGCTACATTAAAAAAGGAAGCTTCCATGTTTAAAGGGAAAGTGTGTCGACAATTTCCCGCACTTTATCTCTGGTTGGTGTTGCGTCATCGCGTCAGCAGTGTGGCCAAATCTTCCTTTTTGTCGAGTTAGATAATGTCCAACTAAATCCCTTATCTGTTTTCTATATATGCCTCAGAATATTTTGGGGTACATCTAAATTTTTTATTTCTTTACTGTAGAAATATTAGAATTAGATATATATTTAGAAGAATTCGTTATCATTTTTTTTATTTATTTTTTATTGGGCACTCCCCTACATCCTTGTGTAAGGTGAAGCGCAGAAGCGTTTACAGCGCCCAACAGGGAAGCATGCTAAGTTCATGCTTGCCTTCATGTCTCACGAGTCAAGGGCGTAGAAGCCTGAAAAGTCAGTGGCTTATGTCATCTAGTTATTGGAAGCTCCAAGAACTTTCCCTGAATACGAATTCGCAACTTTCGACTTTCACCAGGTACCTACTGTGCTGCTAGGTGAACAGGGCCTAATGGGGGCTAGGAAGTAAGTCCAAACAACTTCCACCGGCCCGGGAATCGAACCCGTGACATCTTGCTTGCGAGGCAAGAACGGTACCGCTTCTACCACCGGTCCCCCAATTAGTTATCATGGTAATTGGATCTCGCGTGACAAGACCAATTGCCATGGTAACAATGACGTCAGTGGGGGATGAGAATTAAACTCAGGAGTTTTTCAAAACGAGGAAAAGCGCGAGAGGCGGAAAGGTGCTACTAACACCTGAACATTATGTAAAGAGCTCAAGCATTCCGCGTTAGTATTTATTTCAACTGTAAATAATTGTATCTTAAAAAATAACATAATAATACCAAATAAACATAGATCGAATGTGTTTATATATATATATATATATATATATATATATATATATATATATATATATATATATATATATATATATATATATATATATGAACTAGAAATTTAAAACAAGTCAAATTCCTCCAAAATTCTTCCGTGCTGAGTGAAACAATTGAGTGAATCGCCTTAACACTCCCTGGTGCGACACTTAAACACTTCTCCACGCCACTATCTGATATCATCAAGTATGTTAAACTTTATTATTTACTTTGTGGGGAGACGTGGTATTTATTTAACATGTGATGAGGACAATGTTTAAATGTTTTCCGTACTATACAGCTCTTGGTACCCACCCCTTCCCTCCCTCCCTACTATCCTTCCTCCCCTCGAGACAATTTTCCCTCCCTATCCACCCTCCCGCCGGGCCAATTTTTCCTCCCTATCCCCCCTCCCTCCGGGCTCAGTTTTCCCTCCCTGGAGACCTCTGGAGTACATGCACACCTCAATGGGAAATTTTTGTGTCTTATGTTGAGAACTTTGAGTATGGAAGAAAGGTGGAGAAGAAGAAGAGGGGGAGAGGAAAAGAAGAGGGGGAGAGGAGAAGAAGAGGGGGAGAGGAGAAGATAGGATGAGAAAAGAGGAAAAGCAAATTGGTAAAGAGAGAAGGAAAAGATGCTCAGACATAGATGAGAGAGAGAGAGAGAGAGAGAGAGAGAGAGAGAGAAACATGGCGGTTCAACTCTCACCATCGTTGAAGAATTACCGTAATGCATTGGAGTCAAAATTAACCTAATTTTATGGGCGTATCCAGGCGGTGAGTGAGGGGGTGTCCAAGGGAGGGGGGTCAGGGGTCAGCGAGCTCTTGGAGGGATCAAAGAGATGCTCCGTCTTTCATATCTTTTAATATATTTTTTTTAAGGTGAGAAATAAAAATTGTATAAAAATTTGTCTTAAGAGTTTGGTGTGTGTGTGTGTGTGTGTGTGTGTGTGTTTTAAGGATGAGGGGGATGTGTATGTAGTGGTGGCAGGTTGGAAAGGAGGGTTGGCAAAGACACGGAGATGGGCGGCAAAGACACGTAGAGGGGCGGCCAAGACACGGAGAGGGTCGGCAAAGACACGGAGAGGGGCGGCGTGGAGGTTCAATTTCATGTGTGTCATAGGCGGCGCGGTGCTGGCCACTTCCCGCAGTTTTAGAGCCTCATAACCTGGCTGGGAGAGGCAAGCAACAACCTGCCGCGACCTGACCGTGACCTGGCAGTGACCTAAGGCAACCTGAGCTGGCGGGAACACGGGCGTGGACGCTGTGAGGCCGCCCACCCCCGCCCACAACATGAGTACTAATGTTAGTTTGATGGCTGTGGTCAGTGGTGGGGGTTGTGTAGGATCTGGTTGTATGACTGCTGCTGGGAGGGTGGGTAAGGGTGGGTAAGGGTGAGGGTGGGTGGTGGTGGGAGGGAGGGTGAGGGTGGGTGGGTGAGGGTGGGTGGTGGAGGGAGGGAGGGTGAGGGTGGGTGGTGGAGGGTGAGGGTGGGTGGTGGAAGGAGGGTGGGTAAGGGAGGTGGGTGAGGGTGGGTGGTGGAGGGTGGGAGGGTGAGGGTGGGTGAGGGTGGGTGGTGGAGGGAGGGGGGGTGAGGGTGGGTGAGGGTGGGTGGTGGAGGGAGGGTGGGTGAGGGTGGATGAGAGTGGGTGGGAGGGTGAGTGAGTGGGTGAGGGAGGGACGGTGGGTGAGGGTGGATGAGGGAGGGAGGATGAGCTGACTGACGCACTTAGAGACCACCGTACAGTTAGCCAGTCATTTAAAGATCATCAGTCAGTCACTCAAAATCCATAAGTCATCCAGTCAATTATTACCAGTTAGTCATTATCTTAAAGGTCTCTAGCCAGTCAATCACTCAATATTACCAGTCAGTCATTCACTCAAGTTGCCTTTAGACAGTCTTAAGACAGTCATTTTTACCCAAAGACCACCAGTCAATCTCCCCTTTCAACGACCAATAGCCAGTCATCCACTCAACACCAATCAGTTAGTTTCTCGAAGATTACCAGTTAGGCATCCTCTACTCTTAGACCACCAGTCACTCGCTCTTAAGACCACCAGTCAGTCGCTCTTTAGACCAGTCACTCAAACACTCAGTCACAAGTATTCAGTAGAGGTGTTTACAGTGTATCTATGTCACAAATTTATCATCTATCTTTCTCTATTCCTTTCTTTACCTCTGTCTTTCTTAGTTGTTGTTACCTTTATTATGTCTTTTTCGTATCTTTCTCCTACATATTCTATTTTCTCTTTTATTTCCTCATTCTTTCTTTATATTTATCCTATTTTCTCCCATTTCTTCCTTCTTATCTCTTTCTAGTTCCTCTTAATCCTCATCTATTCATACTGAGAGATTTTTCTGCTCAGTCATCTATCAAACATTGTCATACTTTCATATATCATACATCCCTCTCACCTCTCCCCCGGACACTATCCACCCCTCACCCTCTCCCCTCCCCCTTTCCTCCCCTTACCCTTCCTCTCCCCCACTCATCTCCACACCAGCTTCTCATCCTTCTTCCCTGTCCCACTTACACTCTCTATTTTCCTCCCCTCCCCACATCTGCTCCCCAGCCCTCCCTCCTCCCCAGTCCGCACGCCCATGAGGGTGTGGGCGCAGCGGTCACGGGCGGGCAATAAAGGCAGGATTTACAGCAGTTGGGACTGGCGGGCGTCACGCAGGGGGCGGGTCAGCGGGGGGCGGCGACCCCCGGGAGTTGCTTGGGCCGGGGTTGCCGGAGTGGGGAGACTAGGTGGGAGTGGACTGAGAGGGATGACTGGGTGGGGGTAAACGGAGAGGGATGACTGAGTGAGTGGGAGTGGACTGAGAGGGATGACTGGGTGGGGGTAAATGGAGAGGGATGACTGAGTGGGTGGGAGTGGACTGAGAGGGGTGACTGGGTGGGGGTAAATGGAGAGGGATGACTGGGTGGGGGTAAATGGAGAGGGATGACTGAGTGGGTGGGGGTGGACTGAGAGGGGTGACTGGGTGGGGGTAAATGGAGAGGGATGACTGAGTGGGTGGGGGTGGACTGAGAGGGGTGACTGAGTGGGGATCAATAGAGAGGAACACTATCACACTCAACCATCACACTGGAACACACGATGATCTCAAGTCTTGCTGGAGCTCCTTGGACACGAAAAGTTCTCCCTGAATACATAAGAATTCCAAGTTGTCATTGTAGCTTCTCAAGACGTCAGACAACACCAGCAACACCATAACACCAGCACCATCCACACCACCAGCAATACCATAACACCATACAACACAAGATAACACCAGAAAACACCACAACATCAGCAATACCATAATCCAGAATACCACACCATACCACATTACACTACACCACACCACACCACCAAATACTCAGGGTATCTCCGGAAAATGAAGCACTTTTGCTTGAACAATCTGAACACCTCAAGTTGTCATAAGAACTCAAGAGCAAGGGATCACTTACGACCTCTGACAACAGGGATCAGTTTGAGGTAGGTTCCTGAGGGCTCCTGAGGGTTCCTGAGGGCTTCTGAGGGTTCCTGAGGGTTTCTGGGGGGTTTCTGAATCTGATATGGGAAGATATTGATAAGACATATGGAAATACTTCAAAACAATATATAAATCTTTACCCAATACCTTTTCAGCAGCAGTTCTTTGGGTCTTTCTGGTTTGAACCGAAGAAGATGATGAGAAAATTAATCCTTGAAGTGAAAGATCAATAGAATGACGAGACTTGTATCTATTTTAAATGAAGGGTTGACGAGTTAGATAGTCCAAGAAAGAGTGAATGACATTCTGGAAAGGAGACCTGGGAAAAAAAACCCAACAACCTGAAGATCAAAGGGACTAGTTTATTACGACCACATTCTTTAATTAAGGACGAGTGTAAAATATAATGCATGGGGATGGAGGATGTGAACGAGACCTTTAGAAAAAAACATTGAGAAATTATCCTGCGAAGGGGAGAGGCATCTGGAGGTCGCTGGAGGCCTCTGGAGTACTCGACACGACCTCTGATAGCGTGAGACCAGAGGAGGGATTACGATATAGCCCGAGATAAGAAACACCGTTCATTAATCACGGACTTATGGTAAGATATCACCTGTGGTGCATTGCTCACCTGAGAGTCACTACCTCAATCTGACTCATCTCCTGGACGCCACCTGCCAGTGATAGAGAACCAGGAAGTTGTTTTCACCTCCTGATGTAGTAGTAGTCGACCACCTTCACCTGGCAGATGAGGTAACTAGATCTAGGTAATGACATAACAGCATCGTCTGTACTGAATTTATTCATGAAAACAAAAGGACTCAGTTTATAAATTATCAATGTGATATAAATAAAGAAGGACCAAAACCTCCACGATAACCACCTTCAGGTACCCCGGTGTTACCCTCCTGCCTGACGAACCTATGAAACTTCACCTTCATTAACCTACCTGCAGGAATTTCAGCTGAACAAAAAAAATGAATGATACAACATCACTTGCAGCAGCCAACACCTGACGTCAACAGCATATGTTATACGTTTACAGTAATTCACCTTCCAAACCTAACCTCAGCATACCAACACCACCTTCTCTCGGCACCCGACTCCTTCCACAGAGGGTCACCACCACCACCAGCAGGAGGAGGAGGAGGAGGAGGAGGAGGAAGAAGAGGAGGAGGAAGAAGAGGAAGGGGGTGGTACACAGGCGGTGGTCAAGGTAACACAGGTGAGAGCAGTAATGACCGTGGGAGACATCACGAAGAAGGCACTACTACCACTCACCACCGGACAGCCGTGGTGAATGACCCTCTGAGAGATACACACTTCTTCCTGCTGGTGCTGTGTGAACTTTACCCGGGTCCTGCCTTCCTCTCCCCACCCCCCTCACTACTCAAAGACACTCCGGGGAATCTTGTTGTTGATTCCGTTAGCAGTTTTTATAGTACTGGGCGCTATAGTTACTCAGTGGTCGATGTAAATTCTCCATAACCTGACCTAAAGAATGTGTGCCGTATGGAAGTGGTCAACAAATTTGGTATCATAGTGGAAATACACTCACACACACACACACACACACACACACGCGCGCGCACGCACACACACACACACGCACACACACACACACACACACACACACGCACACACACGCGCGCTCGCCATAACAAGATATCAACAACATCGTCTAGTCTAACCTCGTCGCCTCATACAATCTTGTAATCAGCCCTCACCAACATGCTCAGTCCAGACCCTCCACCAGCAGCCCCTCTAAGCCCTAGCCACCTCTGAGTCCCAATCCCACTCCCTCTCAGCCCCGTCTCACCAGCCCCTCTCAACCCAGACCCACCATCCCACCCCCAGCTCCTCTCATCCCCTCTCAGCCCCGTCCCTAGCCCTTCATAGCCCCGTCCCACCAGTTCCTCTCACCCCAGACCCTTCCCCTACCCCCAGTCCCACCAGCTCCTTCCAACCCCCTACCACGAGCCCCCAGTCCCACCAGCCCCCAAAATAACTGGACACTTGACTTAATGGTTATTCACGGATTTCTTTTATTTTCATCTCCCTTATTTTGGTCAACTAGAATATGACTCCAATGTATGTGATCCACTGACCCATATATGCTGCTGGTGAATGTGATGTATTTCCTTCTTTGTGTACGAACCTCTGTCCTGCGTGGCAGTGAACAGTGGCATTACCCACATGAATCTGACCTATATATAGTGTCAATGAATATGATGCATTCTTTGTGTACGAACCTCTGTCCTGTATGGCAGTGAAAAGTGACATTACCCACATGAATCTGACCGACGTATATGTATGTATGTGTGCGTGTGTGCATGTATATGTACGTGTACATGTATATGTGTATGTATATACGCATATGTATGTATATGTGTGTGTGTGTGTGTTTACATATATGTATATGTACTGTCAATGAATATGATGCAAATCTTTGTGTACGAACCTCTGTCCTGCATGGCAGTGAACAGTGACATTATCCATATGAATCTGACCTCTATACATTTATAGTTGTTAATGAATATGATGTATTTCTTTGTGTATGAACCTCTGTCCTGCGTGACAGTGAGAAGTGATACCACCCTCAGTGTCAAGACCTGACTGAATTACTCAGAATAGGCAAACTGTACTACAAGCTCTGCCAATAAATTTGTTAAACTAAAAAACTGTTCATCGTTCCCTCTTTGTGTTTCCTTCTCTTCTCTTTCGTCTCATTTTACCCTCCCCTTCCACTTTCACCTCCCCCCTGTTTGCCCTTCCACCCTTTCCTCCCCCTTCCACCTTTTTCTTTCCCCCTTCCACCTTTTCCTTCCCCCCTTCCATCTATCCATTCCGTACCGCCTCTTCCCTTCCTCCTTCCATTTTTCCCCTCTCCTTATCACCTCTTTCCTTTCACCCTCGTCCTTTCCCCTTCTAATCCTCCCTCTTATCCCCCCTCCTCCCCTTCACCTTCCCCCTCTCTACCTTCCCCCCTCTCTACCTTCCCCCCTCTCTACCTTACCCCTTTCTTCCCCTCCCCTTTGCCGTCCCTCTCGTGGCTAAAGTGTCGTTTCTGGTTAATCTGTCTTGACTTACAACCAAATTTGACCCAAGCTGACTACCCTCATCCCCCCACCCCCCTCGGCCACCCCACCCCCTCGGCCACCCCTCCCCCCCTCGGCCACCCCCCTCTCGGCCACCCCCTCGGCCACCACCCCCCCACCCCTCCCCGGCCACCACCCCCTCGGCTACCTCCCCCTCGGCCACCCACCCCTCGGCCACCCACCCCTCCCCCCACCTCCCCCCACCACCCCCCCTCTATAATGCACTTGTCACGAGCAGCGTGTGTGGCCTTGATCCATAAATAAAGGTGTGATCGATAAAGGTTTCGCTACACCTGTGCTAATTAGTGATATAGGTGTACCTTGTTATACCGCTACTGTTATATTACGTTTGTTCTTATTATAGTTATTAGTGTGAATAGTAAATACAAAACGAAAGTTATGGTTATTTGATTATTTCTAGTATTTTGTAAGAGAGAGAGAGAGAGAGAGAGAGAGAGAGAGAGAGACGTGATAAAAAGTAAAAATCACCTTAAATAATTATGTTTCGACGGGGCAATACCAATAAGGGGCAGGGCTGAGTTGGGGGCAATGGGGCAATAGAGAACGATAGCCAATTAAAGATAAACCAAACAACTAATGAAGAAACAACGGGAAGAATATTATGAGGCAGAGGGCAATAGGGCAAGGACGAGGTTAACAAGGGCAAGAGAACAACTGGGGTAAATGTCTACGGTAGGGCAGGGACATAGAGGTGAGGGGCAGGTCACGATGAAGGAGGGGAGGGAAGGGGGAGAGGGGGGATTGGAAGGGAAGGGAGAGGGAGGGGAGGGCAAGGAGGGCAAGTACTGGTGATCTTTAAAGTAGAGTCGACGCCCAGGTGAGAATGATCAGAACACACCTGGTAATACTGAGGGGAGCAGGGGGGGGGGGGCGGAGGAGAGGGAGGGAGGGTGTAGGTCATTCTGGCTTAGTTAATCTCCCTTTATTCTTTCTCTCTCATTCTTTCCTTCCTTCCCTCTCACACCCACCCACACCCTCCTTTCCTTCCCTTACTTCCCTCCTTCCATTCTCCATCACCTCACCCTTCCTTATCCTCCTTCATCCTCCCTTCCTTCTATAACCCACCCCTCACCTACCTACCCCCCCTTTCCTTCCCCTTTCCTTCCCTCCTTCCCTTCACCTACCCTCACTTACAACCCTCCCTTTCCCCCCCTCTCTCTCTCTCTTACACACACCCACACCTCCCTTCCTTCTCCCACCCCCCTCACCTCCCCCCTCACCCCCCCTTCCCCCCACCACAGCGAGAACCAGGGGGTAGTGATTGATGGCCATACTCTCTTTGCCACTTGTTTATTGCTTGTTAATTATCGTGAGGTGTTCCACTCCTGGCAGTAATTGTTATGATGCTGGTAATGTACGCGGACCCAACACACCGCCCTGCCCGACCTCGCTCTGCCCGACCTCACCCGAAGCACCACCTTGCTCGACCTTACCCGATACACCACCCTGCCGGACCTCGCCCGACACACCTCTTTGTCTGACCTCGCTCTGCCCGACCTCACCTAACACACCACCCAACCCGACCCCACCTAGCCTAACTCTGCCTGATCCCACCTAACTTCACCCGACTCTACCTCTACCTGGCCTAACTTCACTTGGCCTGACCTCACTTGACCTGACCCTATGCAACCCCAACCAGGCCAGACTTCCCATCCGGCTCCAATCCCAAGACGACCTTCAGGACGTTATCTGGCTCCAACCTCACACGACCCGACCCTATCCAGCCAGACCCCATCCGACCTGACTCTATCTGGCATAACCTCATACTGATCAATTCTACCGCACCCGATTATCGACTTGGTCATATTGCTGCTCCCCTCCCCTCCCCCACACACATACACAAGGGAGTCTCTTAGGGTTAGGTTAGGTTTGGTTAGGTTAGGCTAGGTTAGGTTAGGTTAGGTTCGGTTAGGTTAGGCTAGGTTAGGTTAGGTTAGGTTAGGTTAGGTTTGGTTAGGTTAGGTTAGGTTAGGTTAGGTTACATCTTGAGAGTAAAACAAACGACAGGTCATGGCCAAGAGGAGGGAGTGAAGCGTCGATTTTTAGACCATTAACTGACGAAGAGTAGAAAGATGTTTTAAGTTAGGTACTGCTGTTGTTTCTGTCTCTGTTGTTACTGTTGTTCTGTTGCTACTGTTACTATTGTTTCTGTTGCTATTGTTGTTTCTATTGCTACTGTCGTTCATTGTGTTACTGCTACTGTTGTTCCCTGTGCTATTGCTTCTGTTGGTCTTACTGTTGTTGTTATTTCTGTTGCTACTGTTGTTTTTGCTGCCACTGTTGCCGCCACTGCTGTGCCTCCTCCCCGGCCCCTCTCCCTCCCTCCCTCCCTCCCTCCATGCACTTCTTCCCTCCACAAGCACTCCGCCTCACGCCCTCCATCACTCACCCAATAACTTATGGTGTAGATGTTGTGATAAGCCACTCTACTACATCACCATCCCTGCCTCCCCCAGTGTTACCACGCTCTCTCACCATCCCTGCCTCCCCCAGTGTTACCACGCTCTCTCACCATCCCTGCCTCCCCCAGTGTTACCAAGCTCTCTCACCATCACTGCCTCCCCCAGTGTTACCAAGCTCTCTCACCATCACTGCCTCCCCCAGTGTTACCAAGCTCTCTCACCATCACTGCCTCCCCCAGTGTTACCAAGCTCTCTCACCATCACTGCCTCCCCCAGTGTTACCAAGCTCTCTCACCATCCCTGCCTCCCCCAGTGTTACCAAGCTCTCTCACCATCCCTGCCTCCCCCAGTGTTACCAAGCTCTCACCATCAGTGTCTACCCCAGATCACTCTCTCAGTCTCTCCCAGTAATACCATACATACACACATACATACATACACCAACAAACAAATATACTCTCTCTCTACACACACGCACACACGCACACACACACACACACACCTAACTCTAATTGGCCAGGTATAAGTTGTAGCCAAACTCGACTCCGTTTTGATTTATAGTGAATCTTATCTCGCCCCCAACGCCCGAACCTTGTAGCCTCAGAACTAATGGACCAGAAGCCGATCCAACACTGTGTTTATTGATACTATGAAGCTTCGAACTTACTCACCATTGCGATTACCTACTAAACCCCTTCCCCCCCCCCCTTACCCCCCCTTCCTCCTCACTTAAACTGCCATATTAAACTTGACGGGGATTTGATGGTTCGCTATGATTCATTGGTTCGAAAAAAAAAAACAAATATATATCTTTCCTCTTTGGTTTGTTTTCTGGCTCACACTCCGAGTTCCTGTTTATTGACGCCATTAAACTGCTTCAGAAATCACTCGCTAATGTAGAGTTTATGGACACTAATTATACCCACTACTTCCGTGTTAGACTTATGTTTCGATACGGTTCACTGATTGGAAGATGATGTTTTGTTTTTCTGTGGTTCATTTCTTACTGACTCTCTCTCTCTCTCTCTCTCTCTCTCTCTCTCTCTCTCTCTCTCTTATATCACGGAAAAAAAATATATATGCATTATCTTTTATGATTCTTATATCAATTTATATTATATAATTAGTGTGATTTAATTGAGTGTTTTCTCTTCTATATCCAGTTTATATAGTTTATTATTAGGATATTATATTTTTTTTTCAGGGTTGTGATATATCGTTGGTATATTGTCGAGGTTATGATATGTTGTATTTTATAAGATGGTATTCACTACCACTATCACCACCATCACTAGCACCATCACCACTAGCACCATCACCACTAGCACCATCTCCAATAGCACCATCACCAATAGCACCATCACCACTAGCACCACCACCACCACCGTCACCTACACCACTAGCACCACCGTCACCACTAGCACCACCACCACCACCACTACCACCACCACCGTCACCAACACCACCACCACCACTGCCACCACTAGCACCACCACCACCACCGACACCACTACCACCACCACCACTACCACCACCACCACCACCGTCACCACCACCACTACCACCACCACCACCGACACCACTACCACCACCACCACCACCACTACTACCAGCGACACTGTTATCACTATGCAAATCTTTCTAATCTATTCTACCCAATCAGAATAGATCTAGAGATTGGTCATTCATCATTTAGTGAAGGTAAACGATATATGAGCCTTATTTATTATTGTATTAACGACAGTATCATCACTCTCATTATTTACACGTGTTGTTGTTGTTGTTGTTGTTGTTTCTATACTTCTTTTTTATTTTTTCTTGTTTTCTTATTATTATTATTATCCTTTTTTCTTCTATTTCTTCTCTTTCGTCTTATTTTAATTTTCGTTTTTCTTTTCTTCTTTTTTCCCTTTTCATATTTTCCTTCTTTTTTTTTTCTCTCTTCCTATTTCTTCTTTGTTTTTCTTTTTCATCTTCTACTTCTTGCCCCTCTCCTTCCCTCTTTCTTTCTTTCTTTTCCATTTTCTCCATCATCATCTCCTCCTCCTCCTCCTTCATACGTTTCAACAGTGGTGTTTCATTCTCAACCTAACCTAACCAAACCTAACCAAACCTAACCTAACCTAACCTAACCTAACCAAACCTAACCTAACCAAACCTAACCAAACCTAACCTAACCTAACCTAACCTAACCAAACCATAACCGAACCATAACCTAACCTAACCTAACCTAACCAAACCTAACCTAACCAAACCTAACCAAACCTAACCTAACCTAACCTAACCAAACCTAACCTAACCTAACCAAACCTAACCAAACCTAACCTAACCTAACCTAACCAAACCTAACCTAACCTAACCTAACCTAACCAAACCATAACCTAACCAAACCATAACCTAACCTAACCTAACCTAACCTAACCTAAACATATAACTAATAGTCTCTTGTGTATATTCAGGCATTTATTAAAGTGAGTCTATTGAAATTATTAAATATCAATTCTATGTAAAAGTTAAGAATAATATTTTTTTTCGTTTTATTAATTCGTAAGTTATTCATAAACATCAAGAAAGTAGTAAAGTATTAATGGTATACTTTTTATATGTATACTTCTGTGACAAAGAGAAAATAAGAAAATAAAACAACAATACAAGAAAGGAAACTGAACTTAGGTGGTAAATTTCAACGCAGTGTAACTAGTGAACCACATAAAGCAAGCGGTATAAGTGCTTGTACGTGCGCCTGAGTCAATGTATGTGTGTGTGTGTTTGTGGGCGCATGTTTTTGTATGAGCAAGTGTGTATACGTGTGTTTTCATGTATGTATGTGTGTGTGTGTTGGGTTTTACAGTTTAAAGGTATTTGATTCGTTGTTATTCACCCATTTTAACCCGTCTGTTAAATAGAGTATCTCATCCCTTATATGTTACCGGACTCTCTTCGAAGTTGTTAACTAATGTTCTATAGCCTCGCAAGAGTTGTTTTGTTAATGCGTTTATTGTCTTAGCGGCGCCTCTAAGCCAATCAACGACGAGTGTGGCCCGCTTGAGGGTATAGATGAAAAAATTAGTCTAGAAAGCTATTTAAATGGTTCTTATGTCCCTACTTCGCTTTTGTCTACAACTGTATTAAAGTCATTGACAAAAATATAATCTACAGATAATGAGGAAAACTATTTCATGTCACGATAAGAATATAAGGTGGACGACATAGAGAAAACGTGCGTGAATTGACCGCATGGTGGCAGCACAGCGCATCAATGGCTTCCGCTATCGTCAGCCATCTAGCGGAGTGTCGGGTCGGGTTCTGTGATCAGTTAGCGGCGCGACTCACCCGACATGATGCCTCCTGCACTCCACATCAAGACCCGGGACGATACCCGACTGTGACGCCCTCCTAGACCCCCGGAGCCCACAAGCCGTCCCGACAACAGGATTGATAATACAAAAACCCGCATTGTCTCAATCCCATCACCAATGGCGGACGCTCGAACACCTCTCCATCCACCACTTCAGGAACAAAAGTTAAACTCCTTCTTTCTTCAACACACCTAACTCACTCCCTCGCCACAGAGACTCTACAGCGCCGTGGCCAGAAGACTTAGTGACGTCCATCATAAAAATCGTCTCATTTCTTAGAGAGATAAATCAGATAAAGGATCAAGGATTTAATTCGAGGCAGGCGGGAGGTTAAGTCTTAAGAAAGATGCATGTGACAGCAACACTCGCTCGCTAAATAACTGCAAGACTCATGAGTTCTAGCTTAGATATGGACGGCTGGCAGGGAGGGAGGGAGAGACGGAGGAGGGAGAGACAGAGGAGGGAGGGAAATACACAGAAGGGAGAGAAAGATAGAAGAAGGGAGGAAGAGAAGAATAAAAGTGAAAAAAGAGGGATGAAGGGGAAAAGGCGAATTGATAAAGAGAGAAGATAGAAAAGACGCTCAGACCTAGATGAGAGAGAGAGAGAGAGAGAGAGAGAGAGAGAGAGAGTACCTAGGCTGTCCTCACCTCTATAAATCTCGTGGGGTAAATCTTGATTAATGTCTCTCTGTGATGACATTCCGCCACTACCCCTCCCTGCCACTAACCCCTCCCTGCCACTAACCCCTCCCTGCCACTACCCCTCCCTGCCACTAACCCCTCCTTGCCACTAACCCCTCCCTGCCACTAACCCCTCCCTGCCACTAACCCCTCCCTGCCACTACCCCTCCCCTACCACTAACACCAACAACTAGTTAGGTCGTCTTTGGTGAACCGTATTTAATAGGTCGTAGTCGGATGGTGGTGGTCGGCAGGTCGTTGTCGGATAGAGGTAGTTGGCAGGTCGTTCCTTGTAGGTCAACCATCTGTGGCAGGCCATATTTGGAAGGCTTTTACACCGACATATTTATAATTCACATCATTTATAATTTACAAAACTAACACCTCTTACTTACAACACGGAATTACTTAATTAGATTCGTATCACTTACAATTCCATTTACTTACAATTCACATCATATACTTACAATTCATAACCTAACCAAACCTAACCTAACCTAACCTAACCTAAATTAACCTAACCTAACCAAACCAAACCAAACCAAACCTAACCTAACCTAACCTAACCAAACTCTCCCTTATTCTTCTGTCTCTTCTATTATCAATTTTTATTTTCGTCTCTCCAACTAATTATCGTCTTCTTCCATTCACTCCCTTCATACATCACTTGCTTTCCTAACCTGTTTATCTATTTATCACACTTTCTCTCTACATATTTCATTTCCTTTGTCTCTTTATCTCTCTCGCCTTTATTCCTCTCTCTCTTTGTTTATTTATTTATTCTCCTCTTCTTCTCATTCTTCGTGTCTCTCTGTCTCCACCGTCTTTATCTATCTCTCTGTTTAGTTATTTAGTCTCCTCGTCTCCTCACTTCTCCTCTATCTCCAATTTCTTTATCTCTGTTTAGTCAATTATTCTCTCCATCTCCTCACTCCCTCATTTATTAACAGTTCTCTACACATAATTCATTCACTTGGGAGAGAAAAAAAAAGTATTGGTTTTATGTCCGTGTGGCCATCACGTGTGGCCATCAGTGTGGCCATCACGTGTGGCCATCAGTGTCCACCTGCCTTGTTCTTTAATTGTTATCTGGAGGTGGATCTGACGTAGTGGGGGCGGGGGGGGGGGTGGATGAGGGGGGGTGCTGCTGCCACGCCCACATACATACATACGTACATTACATTACATTACATTACATACATACATACATACATACATGCATACATACATACATACACTCTAAAATTATGAGAAAATTAATTATTATAAGAAATTGAGGAAATATATTAAGTTAAGGAAGATATTATCAACATAAAATAAACTTAATAAACCAAAATAAACCAATAAAACAAAATTTTACCACCATTAATAAAAACCTAAACCTAAACCTTTTAGAGTAAATTAATGTTAATGGTAAAGCGAGGTTTATTTTCTTCTTTACTGGTGGTTGTGTTAATGTATGTTTGTTAATAGGGAATAAAGTGAAGAGGTTGAATATTACCATGGGGTCCAGAAGCTCTCTTTAAGGAGGTGGAGGTCATCCTGGGAATTAAAATCATTCTTTACAGGGGCATAGATCATCCTGGGATAAAAATGATTCTTTACGGGGGTGGAAGTCGTCCTGGGATTAAAAATCATTCTTTACAGGGGCATAGTTTATCCTAGGATTCAGAATCTTTCTTTTAGGAAGTGAAGGACATCCTAGGGTGTCCTCTGTGAGCTAGGATCGTGCTAGGACTCCGCTGCACTCTTTTGCTCTGCCCTGAGGATCGTCTACTCTGAAGGATGGCTCATAAGGACACTCCTCCATCCTTCCTTCATCACTCTCCTTTCATCTCCTTCCTCCTCACCTCAATCCTTCCTCTCCACACCCACACCCCCTCCACCACACCCACACCTCCTGCCCCTCCCCACAACACCCCCGTCCTCCCCCTCCCCTACCCTTCCCCCACCCCCTCCCCTTTCCTTCCCCTCACCCTAACAAGCAAGTGGTAGACCATTTACAGTCAGCCAGGTAAGTGTCGGGTCCATCAGGCGGTGAAAAAAGCGTCACTCACCATCAAGATTGAAGGCGATGGATAGTGAGGATGTGATCATTAGAGACAGCGGTGAAGGAGTGAGGGAGTGAGGGAGGGAGTGAGGGAGGGAGTGAGGGAGAGAGGGAGTGAGGGAGTGAGAGAGTGAGGGAGGGAGAGAGGGAGGGAGGGAGTGAGGGAGGGAGTGAGGGAGGGAGGGAGGGAGGGAGGGAGTGAGAGAGTGAGAGGAGGGAGGAGAGGGAGTGGAGGAGTGAGGGAGGAGGGAGGGAGGGAGGGAGTGAGGGAGTGAGTGAGGGAGGGAGGGAGGGAGGGAGTGAGGGAGGAGGGAGGGAGGGAGTGAGGGAGGGAGTGAGGGAGTGAGGGAGTGAGTGGGGGAGTGAGGGAGTGAGAGAGTGAGGGAGTGAGGGAGTGAGGGAGGGGGTGAGGGAGGGAGGGAGGGAGGGAGTGAGTGAGGGAGTGAGGGAGTGAGTGGAGTGAGGGAGGGAGAGAGGGAGTGAGGGAGGGAGGGAGTGAGAGGGAGTGAGGGAGGGAGGGAGGGAGTGAGGGAGGGAGGGAGTGAAAGAGTGAGGGAGGGAGAGAGGGAGGGAGGGAGTGAGGGAGAGAGGGAGGGAGGGAGTGAGGGAGTGAGGGAGGGAGTGAGGGAGTGAGTGGGGGAGTGAGGGAGTGAGGGAGGGAGTGAGTGAGTGAGGGAGTGAGGGAGTGAGTGAGGGAGTGAGTGAGGGAGTGAGGGAGGGAGTGAGAGAGTGAGGGAGTGAGTGAGGGAATGAGGGAGGGAGTGAGGGAGGGAGTGAGGGAGTGAGAGAGTGAGGGAGTGAGTGAGGGAGTGAGGGAGTGAGGGAGGGAGTGAGGGAGTGAGGGAGGGAGAGAGGGAGGGAGTGAGGGAGTGAGAGAGGGAGTGAGGGAGAGAGGGAGTGAGTGAGGGAGTGAGAGAGGGAGTGAGGGAGTGAGTGAGGGAGTGAGGGAGGGAATGAGAGAGTGAGAGAGTGAGGGAGACAGTGAGGGAGTGAGAGAGTGAGGGAATGTGAGAGAGAGAGTGAGAGAGACGCCATAGGTGAGACCTCTTGACCTCTCCCGGCCAGGTATAGAGGTGGTTAAATGCGTTCAACTGTTTATGGATATTTTTATACACTGTCTGGTTGCCGTTAATGGACAGACAGACACAGACACACACACACACACACACGCACACGCACAATGCTTCCCCTGTGTGACGTCACAATCAGCGTGGTCGGCAGGCAGGATGGGAAGAAACAGGTGATGAAGCGAGCAAGATGGCCGCCTGATAACAATTACCCGAGGCTGCCCCGAGTGACGCAGCCGCTGTGTCCCGTCTGTGCCTTCGTCAGATAATTACCCAAGGCGCGCTTTAGGTGAGGGTCCTACCGCCACACCTTGCTATGGTCCGTGTCATGGCCGCCACACCTTGCTATGGTCCGTGTCATGGCCGCCACACCTTGCTATGGTCCGTGTCATGGCCGCCACACCTTGCTATGGTCCGTGTCATGGCCGCCACACCTTGCTATGGTCCGTGTCATGGCCGCCACACCTTGCTATGGTCCGTGTCATGGCCGCCACACCTTGCTTTGGTCCGTGTCATGGCCGTCACACCTTGCTATGGTCCGTGTCATGGCCGCCACACCTTGCTATGGTCCGTGTCATGGCCGTCACACCTTGCTATGGTCCGTGTCATGGCCCCCACACCTTGCTATGGTCCGTGTCATGGCCGTCACACCTTGCTATGGTCCGTGTCATGGCCGTCACACCTTGCTATGGTCCGTGTCATGGCCGCCACACCTTGTTATGGTCCGTGTCATGGCCGCCACACCTTGCTATGGTCCGTGTCACAGCCGTCGTCACACCTTGATATGGTTCGTGATACAGCCACCACACCATAGTTCGTGTCACAGCCGTAGCCACACCACACTTACGAAGCCTTTATCCGGATTCTGACCTTATTTTATCCGGACACAGGCTCCAGCGTCCGGATAAAACACACTTCTTTGGGTTAAATTTAACAGGTAACTCACTCAGTCTCCCGTCTTATCTCTCTCAAGTAGTGGGAGCCAATGGTGGTAGTGGGAGCCAATGGTGGTAGTGGTGCCAATGGTGGTAGTGGGAGCCAATGGTGGTAGTTGGGCCACAGGTTAGGTAAGACGAAACAAACTCCAGGAGATGACAACACTATCTCTCTCTCTCTCTCTCTCTCTCTCTCTCTCTCTCTCTCTCTCTCTCTCTCTCTCTCTCTCTAACCCACCCGAATATTCTAACGTGTGTGTGTGTGTGTGTGTGTGTGTGTGTGTGTGTGTGTGTGTGTCATCGTTAAGCCATTCACGTGTTGTTAAGAGCGGGTGGTGAGCTGTAGTCTGCCATCCTTACTGTATTATTTAACATCTCTGGTACAGTTCGAGTTACTTTATGTATTGCTCTATGCTGTATTCTTCATTAATGTATTTTTGTAGTGTTTACCTCTATTATTTTAGTTTGCTGTGTTGCTGTTTTATTCTATTCCGGTTTATTATTCTGTTTTACCCTACCTTACTCTGCTACTTCTTCCATTGCCCTTCCTTGCCTTGTCCTGCATTGCCCCAACCTTCCATGCTGTGCCTTATATTGCCTTATCGTATAGTCACCCTATCTGATTTAGCCTGCATTGATCAAACATATCTTGCCCTTCCTCTTGTTGCCCGTTCTCTCCTTGCCCGTCTTCTTCTTGCCCTTCTTCTTCGTGCCCTTCCTCTTCATGCTCTTCCTCTTCTTGCCCTTCCTCTTCTTGCCCTTCCTCTTCATGCCCTTCCTCTCCTTGCCCTTCCTCTTCATGCCCTTCCTCTTCTTGCCCTTCCTCTTCTTGCCCTTCCTCATCTTGCCCTTCCTCTCCTTGCCCGTCTTCTTGCTGCCCTTCCTCTTCTTGCCCTAACTTCCATTACCCTATTATACCACTACCTTGGACTGACTTACATCGCACTACCTTCTATTGCCCATAACATGCATTGCCCCCCTTGCCCACCACCATTCCAGACAACTCACACGCGTTACTTGCCCTCTCCTCCTCCTCCTTCCCACACAAACACTTGGCATTCTTACCCTTGTAATTTATGTGCCCTAGTGCCCACTCTTGCCCATAAACGCACGTGTGAACCGTAAAATTCTGTGGCATCGAATTTCATGGTTTATATCGATGTCTTGCCCCTCCTTGCCTCCCCCCTTTGCCCCCCCTCCCCCATTGCCCCCTCCTTCCTCTCTCCTGCCCTCTGTGGGATTGTTTTACCCTCATCGTTGTGGGTTTTGCATAATATCATGAACTGGAGAAAGCTTTGATTCCGATTTTGCAAGAGAGAGAGAGAGAGAGAGAGAGAGAGAGAGAGAGAGAGAGAGAGAGAGAGAGAGACTTTCTATAATTCTCAGTCAGTCAGTCAGTCAGTCAGTCAGTCAGTTAATCATAGTTCCACACTCTCCCTGATGATGGTATGGTGGTACAGGTAAACAGATGGTGGTACAGGTAAACAGATGGTGGCACAGGTAAACAGGTGGTGGTACAGGTAAACAGATGGTGGTACAGGTAAACAGATGGTGGCACAGGTAAACAGGTGGTGGTACAGGTAAACAGATGGTGGTACAGGTAAACAGGTGGTGGCACAGGTAAACAGATGGTGGTACAGGTAAACAGATGGTGGTACAGGTAAACAGATGGTGGTACAGGTAAACAGATGGTGGTACAGGTAAACAGATGGTGGTACAGGTAAACAGATGGTGGCACAGGTAAACAGATGGTGGTACAGGTAAACAGATGGTGGTACAGGTAAACAGATGGTGCAGGGAAGCAACAGATGGTGACCCCTTGCGCCCCAGACGACTTATCAACGAGTACAGAACCCGTCGAAACACGACACGGAATTTTATTAGCAAATATGATAGTGGAAAAGTGGGCGGCGTGTGAGGGTGTGGGCGGGTGTGGGTGGCTGTGGACGTGTGTGGGTGGGTGTGGACGTGTGTAGGTGTGTGTGGGCGTGGGCATGTGTGGGTGTGGGAGTGTGGGTGGATGTGGGAGTGTGGGTGGATGTGGACGTGTGTAGGTGTGGACGTGTGTGGGTGTAGGTGTAGGCGGGTGTGGGCGTGTGTGGGTGAGGATGTGTGTGGGTGTGGGGAGTGAGGGGAGGTGGGGAGATGGGGTGTAACTGTGGGGAGATGACGTGTAGTTGTGGGGAGTAAGGTAAGTGAAGAGGTGGGTTGTGGGGAGATGGTATTTAACTGTTTATACTTGGGGAGATTATAGAGATAGCGTGTACCTTTGGGTGTTTGGGGGCGTGAGAAGGTATAGGTGGCAGGTTTGTGGGCGTGGGTGATGCTTTGGGCAGGTTTGTGGGCGTGGGTGATGGTTTGGGCAGGTTTGTGGGCGTGGGTGCTGGTTTGGGCTGGTTTGTGGGTGTGGGTGATGGTTTGGGCTGATTTGTGGGCGTGGGTGCTGGTTTGGGCTGGTTTGTGGGTGTGGGTGCTGATGTGGGCTGGTTTGTGGGCGTGGGTGCTGGTTTGGGCAGGTTTGTGGGCGTGGGTGATGGTTTGGGCAGGTTTGTGGCCGTGGGTGCTGGTTTGGGCAGGTTTGTGGGCGTGGGTGATGGTTTGGGCTGGTTTGTGGGCGTGGGTGATGGTTTGGGCTGGTTTGTGGGCGTGGGTGCTGGTGTGGGCAGGTTTATGGGTGTGGGTGCTGGTTTGGGCAGGTTTGTGGGCGTGGGTGCTGGTGTGGGCTGGTTTGTGGGTGTGGGTGCTGGTTTGGGCTGGTTTGTGGGCGTGGGTGCTGGTGTGGGCTGGTTTGTGGGTGTGGGTGATGGTTTGGGCAGGTTTGTGGCCGTGGGTGCTGGTGTGGGGTGGTTTGTGGGCGTGGGTGCTGGTTTGGGTAGGTTTGTAGGCGTGGGTGCTGGTGTGGGCTGGTTTGTGGGCGTGGATGCTGGTGTGGGCAGCCGTGGGTGTTCGGGGGATGGAGGAGTCAGTGGGTTTAGACGGCATGGACATACTACTGTGATGTAGTGTGGGTTCAGGGCGTGGGTGCTGGTCGGCAGAATGGCGTGTGGGGGCGTGGGAAGGTTCGTGAGGTGCGGTGTGGGTTCCAGGTGTGGGTTCTGAGCGGAATAGGATGGCATGGGGTGCCGTGTGGGTTTCAGGGCATGGGTGCTAGTCGGGTATGGGGGCGCGGTGTGGGTTACAGGCGTGGGTGCTGGCCGGGTATGATGGCGCGGGGAGGCTCGTGTGGCGCGGTGTGGGTTACAGGCGTGGGTGCTGGCCGGGTATGATGGCGCGGGGAGGCTCGTGTGGCGCGGTGTGGGTTACAGGCGTGGGTGCTGGCCGGGTATGATGGCGCGGGGAGGCTCGTGTGGAGCGGTGTGGGTTACAGGCGTGGGTGCTGGCCGGGTATGATGGCGCGGGGGCGCGGGGAGGCTCGTGTGGCGCGGTGTGGGTTACAGGCGTGGGTGCTGGCCGGGTATGATGGCGTGGGGGCGCGGGGAGGCTCGTGTGGCGCGGTGTGGGTTACAGGCGTGGGTGCTGGCCGGGTATGATGGCGTGGGGGCGCGGGGAGGCTCGTGTGGCGCGGTGTGGGTTACAGGCGTGGGTGCTGGCCGGGTATGATGGCGTGGGGGCGCGGGGAGGCTCGTGTGGCGCGGTGTGGGTTACAGGCGTGGGTGCTGGCCGGGCAAGATGGCACATTCCCTAGGTTTACAATGTCGTATTTTGGCAGGAGGGGATTTGTTATGGCGGTGATTGGCTTCCAATGGCAGGAGGTCGCGGGCGCGCCTCTCATGGCCACCCACGACGACCATTCCACCGCCCACGCCACCCACACCACCTCCATACCACAAGTTTCTCTTCACTCAAACTCCACACACACCACCAAGGGGATTTCTACACCACCCATTGCCATCCACGTCATCCACACCATCCACATCACCCACATTACCCCCACCACCCACATTACCCCCAACACCCCCACCACCCACACTACCCACATCATCCACACTACCCTCATCATCCACAATACCCCCACCACCCACACTACCCCCACCACCCACACTACCCCCACCACCCACACCACCCCCACCACCCACACCACCCCACCACCCACACCACCCCCACCACCCACACTACCCCCACCACCCACACTACCCACACTACCCACACTACCCCCACCACCCACACTACCCGCCCTCGCCACTGCTGGGAGAAGTCGAGCGAACGTTTGCTTGGCGTAGCTACATCAAACCACGAGCCTTACCACAGACGGGCGAACATCAGGCTGGCGTTTGTCTATCATTGAGTAGCGAAGAGGAAAGCCAGACGTTGATGATTGCTCGTACTGGCGTTTGTTTTTTAAGGTACGGGCGAGGGGGAAAATCAGCTCTCGGTCGTCATTACACTCAGTCAGTCAGTCAGTCAGTCAGTCATTTTGTCAGTCAGTCATTTTGTCAATCAGTCAGTCAGTCAGTCAGTCATTTTGTCAAGTCACTTTGTCAGTCAGTCATTTTGTCAGTCAGTCAGTCAGTCAGTCAGTCATTTTGTCAGTCATTCTCTCAGTCATTCAGTCAGTCAGTCATTCATTTTGTCAGTCAGTCAGTGAGTCAGTGAGTCAGTCAGTCAGTCTTTTGCTTACCTTTGAATGTCAGATCTCAAGGAGTTAAGTGTCAGCTAACCCTTGAGTGTCAGTTCTTAAAACATCAGCGTCAACTAGCCCTTAAGACGTCAGCTGACCCCTGAAGCTACTAACTGACCCCTTAAGTTGCCCTTAGGAGGTGGAAACACTTGAGGGCTTCTCCAATAAGTGTTACCTTACACTTACACCATCACCTCTCTGTGTCTAGGGGGGTGAGGGGGTAGGGGAGAGGGTAAGGGGTAGAGGGAGTAAATGGGAGGTTGGGGGAATGAATGAGGTTGAGGGGAGGGGGAGGAGGGGAGGGGGGGGAGAAGAGGAGGAGGAGGAGGAGGAGGTAGGGGAAGACACAGCTGTTCACAGCATCCCTCAAAACAGCACATTATCACAGCACTTTGAAGAGTTACCTTAGCACGGCAGTTAAGTAGAGCAAACTCTCTCTCTCTCTCTCTCTCTCTCTCTCTCTCTCTCTCTCTCTCTCTCTCTTTGTCTCTTTATCTTTTGTTCCTCAATTTTTGTTTACTTTCTCTCTCTCTCTCCTTCTTTGTTCCCTCTATTTTTCTTTCATTCTCTCTCTGTCTCTATCTCTCTTTCTTTCCCTCCTTCACTCTCCTCTCCCTCTCCCCTCCCTCCTATACCCCGTTTCCCTCTCCCTCTCTACCCCCCCCTCTCTCTCTCTTTCCCTTACCCTCTCCCTCTCTCCCCCTCTCCCTCTTTCCCTCTCCCTCTCCCTCTCCCTCTCTCCCTCCCTCTCCTTCTTCCCCCAACACAGCACCAAACACAGCAGCAACTATGGCTGTAAATACTCAGCCCCACAGCGATAACGGAGCGAATTACAAGGTTTATCTGCATTTAACGAGAGGCGATCACAACACAGTCTCGGGCATTTGTGGGTCTCTGAGTGTTTTATTTCTGAGAGAGAGAGAGAGAGAGAGAGAGAGAGAGAGAGAGAGAGAGAGAGAGAGAGAGAGAGATTACTATTACCTGAGAATATTTCATCATTACATATAATCATAATTTATCGTCTCTTCCTCTCAAATATTAATCACTTTTTTATTCTACATCAACGACTCTATACTAATACAAACAAACAAACAAACAAACAAACAAACAAAATATAAATAACAACTAAAACAATAACAAAAGGTGTTAACATACAAATAAAAATACAAATAAAAAAATGTAATTAAACTATAAACAAAAATAATAAATGTTGCTAAATGTTGTATGTTGTGTAATTACCTTAAGAGTATTCCACCTGCCAATTTGTCTCAGCCAGGTTAATGATCTTACCTGTAGTATTTTTGGTGTTATTTCAATTACCTGTATGTTACCTTTTGTACTTCTGTATCGTCACTTATAGTTGGTAATTACAGATTTGAATAACGATTAAAACTTGGATCTGTTAATTGGGATTTATTAGGACATTGAGCTATTGAAAGTGGGGTCGATTAGGGTGTGGGTGTGTCTGGGGAGGGGGGGGGGGGCGTGTGTGGGTGTGGGTGTGGGTGTAGGTGAAATGATTAGTTGTGGACAAGATATTTAATTTCTCTATCGTTTTTTTTTTTTTACTACACAATTATATAAAGGAAGTTTGAGGTGTCTCTCTCTCTCTCTCTCTCTCTCTCTCTCTCTCTCTCTCTCTCTCTCTCTCTCTCTCTCTCTCTCTCTCAACATTAAACAGCAGTGAAACAGAATACGACCTCTCCCCTCTCCATCCCCTCCTCCCGTGCCGCACCTCACACCCCCAGCCCGCACCTCACACCCCCAGCCCGCACCTCACACCCCCATCCCGCACCTCACACGCTCCAGGGCCGCACCTCACACGCTCCAGGGCCGGACCTCACGACCTCTCCCCCACATAAAACTTACCGACTCACACACACACATATTGCTTTACAGGAATCCACATTCGGGGTCCGGCCAGCCACGATTACGTTACTATTTATTTAATATTCCTTAAGAGAGTGAAAAAAAAATCTCCTGCCAGGGTGGCACCAGGAGGGGATATAAATTCTGGGTCCTCTTGTGGGGTACGACTCCCGGGGCGCAACCGCAGGGGCACACACACGCTAAAATCGTCCTCCCCACACACGCGCGTGAGCCCCAGAACGCCATACCGCACGCCGGGTAGTTTGTGGGATACTTAATCTTGTAGAAAACGATAACTAAAACCAAATATTCAGCTAAAAACGTGTTCTAACAACCTTCTATTGTCCACGCCGAGGGTCTCACTCCAGCGCCACACGGGACTTACCACCGCCTCCTCTCTCCCGGGGATTATAAGTCTTCAAACCACCGTATTTAAGGTCGAAATTTATCCGAGTTTGTGGTGTGATCGACAGAGTTTCCCCGGGACACATGAAGCAAGCAGGACTGGGGCGGCCACCACGGCAGACGCCAAAGCCACAGGTCTCAGATTGACGCCAAATCTCCTGTATTTTTCACCCATGACGGCAGGACCTCTTGTGACCGCCTCCTGATTCGTCTTCGTTGACTTCTTTATATTTATGACGCCTTTAGGGACACAAAATCCCCGGCGTTTTTGGGATATTCTAAAAAAAAGAAAAGAAAATGGGGAGATATTTTTCCAGTGTGTTTCGTTGAGATTATGAAGGGATGAGGGGGGGGGGGGGCAAATATGGTGTTTAGTGCTGGTGAGGGGCAAAGGGGGGGGGTCAAGGAGGGGGAGGAGGAGGGGGGGTTCAGTCACGACGTTCTGAAGGTGTTTACACAGAGTAACAAGGTGTAATGAGGGACGCACCGCAGCTTCGACATGGACCCCTGGCATATTCCCTCCCCTTCTACCCCCTTTCCCCCATCCCCCCTTCTACACATCCTTCTCCTTCCTCCCCTCTGATGCCACTCACCCCTTGTCCCTCACAGGTCCTGGCCACGCTCCCCTCCCACACAACACTCCCTCTCTATACACTTTCCATTCCATACTCCGCCATATACTCACTCACGCATACTCCCCACACACATCTCCCACATCTCCCCCCTCACACACACTCATATTCTCCCTCACACTCCCCCCACACACCCCCTCCCCCACACTCCACAAAGACCTAACCTCCTTTCCCCTCTCTTCCCCCCACACCACCACTCACTGCCCCCTCCAAACATTGTACTATCCATCATATTATTTGTATAACCAGTACATCTATCCTCCTACCTCCCTCTCCTTCCCTTCCTCTCCCTTTCTCTCTCTGTCTCTCTCCTTCTCCAACCCTCCACCTGCTCTCTGCTTTAGGTCGCTGTATGACTCGCTGAGGACGAATAAATCAGGTGACGTTATTACCTGTATTAATTAGACCAGGTAAATAACACACACACCTTTACAACCAACTAAATACACCTTGTTAATTAGTATATATTCCTTTGTTTATTATCTCTTCTTTATTCTTTCCTTCCATACTATATAATTATTCTTTCCTTATCTCCATTAGTCACGATCTTCTACACCTGTGGGGTTTAAATTTTTCTTTTGTTTAATTATTGTTTATTTGTTTATTTGTTTATCTAGTTTTATTTTATGTTTGTTCATTATTCCACCAACATCATCATCATCATTTTTCTAATTTGATGATAAGTTTATTTTTATTCAGTTTTGTCTGTTACATTTACCATATTTCTTCTTGTTCTTCTTTGTCCTCTTCTCTTCTTTATTGTTCTGTTATTCGCTCTTTTTCTATCTCTGTTTCCTTCCATCACTATTCTTCCCCTCCTCCTTCCTCTTCCTTCATCCTCTGTTTTCTCCATTATCCCTTTATCTTTGTCCATAATTATTCCTCCCTCCTTCCTTCACTAGCCTTTCCACGCTCCTTTATTATCCTTCCCTTCCTCCCTCACTTATCACTTCCCTCTCTCTCTCTCCTTCGTTATTCATCCCTCTCTCACTCCTTCCCTCCCTCCCTCCCCATTCCCATCAACCTCTTATTCTCCCCTTCATCACCCCTCCCCACCAACCCTCTTTCTCCCCTCCTCTCCTTATCTCCCCACGCCACTCACCACCATCCTCACCTCCTCCCTCCTATCCCTTCTTCACCACTATCCCTCCCACCCTTCCACTTTACTACCCTCCTATTCTCCCTCCACCTCACCACTCCCTACCACACCCCCCCCCCCCTCCTTCCTCCTACCACCTCACCCTCCAAAATCTCAGCGGGACACACCACCTGCCCCACCCAGAGCAGTACACTCAATGGAGGCGTCAAACTCATGATTTGTGGAGAAGTGTCCCTGCAGCGCCTCCTTCACCCCACCGCCCACGAAACCGACTCACAACCAACTGATTTATATCTTCCCTCGACGATAAATCAACACGAATTAAAACCAGACACATTTATAGGTCTGTTGGATTGGTTTAATGGTCGTATAGTGAATGTAATTGATGACTATTTTTTGAGTTACGGGCCGTGAGGGGGTGCTGGGGGGGTGCTGGGGGGGGGTTGCTGGGGGGGGGGGTGCTGGGGGGGGGTGCTGGGGAGGGGTGGTGTCGTTCTTTTGGGGGGGTCTTAGAATATTGGTGGTGGTGGTGGTGGTGGTAGTGTCCTTGGTTGAGATATGTCCCTGGTGGTTGGTGGTGTCCCTATAGATGATGTCCTCTGGGTCATAGGACATCATTAGTGTCCCTGGATTCTTAAAACGAATGGATCTAAAGTTTCGAAATAAAAATAAAAATATCGAAGGTGTATTAAATGGAGGTATACTTGGCCATTAAAACTAACACAATACCATATACCTTGAGTCAACTGAAAGGGAAACCTCCTGACGTCTTAAAGATAGTTGTTCTGTGTTCCTTAAGAGCTCCTTTAAATGAGCTTTTAAGGGAGAACGGAGCACCAGGTTCCTTGAGAGAGAGAGAGAGAGAGAGAGAGAGAGAGAGAGAGAGAGAGAGAGAGAGAGAGAGCGGAACACCAGAACCCTTACAGAACTATCAACTGTGTTCCATTAAGCTCTTAGGGAGAAGAGGGAGGAAGGGGGGGGGGGAAGACGAAGTACCAGTAGAAGCTATATAGGTGTCCCCCCCTCCCCCCCACCCCTCACCCCCCTCCCCCCTCCCCCCCCCCGTTATAACCTCTAATCCGATTCATTAAGTTTCTTGTGTTATGATAAAGTGATGGATGCCTTATGTCTCCTGTAGGTGGATGATGGATGATGGGGTGTGAGTTGTGTACCCCTCGACGCCCTGTGAGTGGCTGAGTTATGGAGGGCGAGGGAGGGAAATGGGAGGAAGGAAGGGAGGGAGGGGAAGGGAAGGAGGGAAGAAAGGAAGGAAAGGAGGTAAAAGAGAATGAGGGAGGGGAAGGGAAGAGGGAAGGAAGAAGGGGTTGAAGGGAAGGGGATGAGGTAGAAGAGAAGGAGGGGGGAAGGGAAGGAGCTTAAGAGGGAAGGAATGAATGTAAAAGAAGATGATAAATATCGAAGCAATACACATACACACACACACACACACATACACACACACACATACTTCTGTCTAGCGAACTCAACATGTACTCTTAAACGACAGTACTCTGGCAGGTACGACGGTGTAACTATTAGAGAAGGCCCACTAGGTGAAATCACGTGGGGGGCACCTGATTTCGCTCTTATCCTGTTCAAAGGTGAAATTTCCTCCCCTGATTCACCTTCGAGTACTAACCATCATGCCGTGAGCCCAGGACACCAACCCGCCCGACAGTGTCCATCGTGGGGGCACTCCTGGGAGTCAATATGGTCGCCAGTGTCCTCTAAAGAATATGTGTAACTATAGTGGCCATTATGTCTTGTACATCCTCACATAGTGGTTCTCTGTGTCTTGGTCGACGTACGAACTGAGGTGGTTGACCGTCCTGAGGTGGTTGACCGTCCTGAGGTGGTTGACCGTTTTGAGGTGGTTGACCGTCCTGAGGTGGTTGACCGTCCTGAGGTGGTTGACCGTCCTGAGGCGGTTGACCGTCCTGAGGTGGTTGACCGTCCTGAGGTGGTTGACCGTTTTGAGGTGGTTGACCGTCCTGAGGTGCTGGCCGTCCTGAGGTGGCTAACCGTCCTGAGGTGCTGACCGCCCTAGCCTGACACAAACTAGAGCAACACAATAAGCTCCTGAGATACATGTTAACCAAAGCCTTTAAGCAACTCCATGACTCACAATAGGAACAAGCAACCCTCTCAGTCCATCTTAGAGGAGAGAGAATTCCAAAACTCTGTCTCCCGTGTAACATCCAATGACCTGGTATATTAAAGATCCATCCAGCACACCTCAGAACTACAGCAGGGGTTTATGATGTAAGTATAACCTGAAGAAGTCACTGCCCAGTAGGTTGACATCACATTAAACAACTAATCCAATGCCCTGAGAGTGCCACAGATTAGCTCGATGGGATAAGTTCTTTGTGAGGAATAGTGCCTCAGTTAAACTCGACACGACAGCATAGGACTTGGAGAGGTTCTGTTACCATTGGTGGGTCCTTCTGTTGACTGTCCCGAACTCTTTCTCAGTCTCTCCTCGACCTATACTGGCTCGGTGGGTTGGTACACCTTTCTCCTTGTCGTCAATATCCAAACAGAATATATCTGTATCTCCAACTCCTCGTGGATACACCAGTAAGGTCTTCACGTTCACACAGGAAGTCAATATCAACAAGAGAAGCCAGACACACTGCTCGTTACCCACAGAACACCACACCATCAGTCCAGACGTCCTCACAATGTTGCTCTAGAGATTACAACTTACATCTTCATCCCAGCACCTGCCTGTTTCTCCTACAATTAACCAGAGTCTCAGAAGGATATGTGCTACAGCAACCAATGACCACGAGTATTGTGTCATTCCATTATGGTCAGATACTTTTTTGGCCATGGCGAAACAGTGACCAATTGTTCCTGATTTTCTTTTGCTGCTAGACTCACAGTGAAGCTGCCAGAGACCCCGAATCACCCAGGGAGGTAGATGAGGCGGTGGCTGCTATATCATACCCCATTATCTCTCACCTGGGGAGCTAATGAGGTCCGTTACACCTGATAATGAATAAAGTTATTGATTTATCTCTCTCAGGGGGAACATGAAAACAAATAAACACAAAAAAATGTAAAATGTAAATAAACAATTAACAGGAGACAGACAGACAGAAAGACAGACAGACAGACAGACAGACAGACAGACGTTTGATTAAATTCGAGCAAAAATTTAAGCCAAAAAAAAAAAAAACCCAGCCCAAACTACCACCATTCTTGCACCTTCTCCTGACAGGTTGAGAGAGAGCCAACACCAGGCGCCCGGTACTATTGAATATTAATGGTATAAATAACATAAAGGTATTGGGGCGTCCTTCATCCTGGGGAAAATATTATCATCTTTGAGTGACATCATATAACATAGAGATAATTCTTCATAAGGATTCAATGAGGATGATTTAGCGTTCTAGTATGTTCATGTTAATATATCTATCTGGTGTGTGTGTGTGTGTGTATGTGTGTGTGTTAAGGGTGATGGTAGCCCCCTGTTGGTCTCTTTAAGCGTCAGGTCAAAGGTCACAATGAGGCTGAATGAACACTACACACCACACTCATACAGTCACACTACACTACACTACACAAGCCATGTACCTGTAGTGATGTTATGTCTCGATGCTACAGTACTTCCTTTTGTAGTTTACATTTGTATTATTAAAAAAGACCCTGAAATTCGGTCATGGAATACAAACAGGTACAGTAAAACCTCCATTTAACAGACTTAATCTAATGGGTATAGGTTAGGTTAGGGTAGGTTAGGGGTAGGTTAGGTTAGGTAGGTGAGGTTAGGTTAGGTTTTATTAATATGAATTAAATATAGAAAACTTAATCCAACGAAATATATAGATAGAAAGCGTAACCCATAGCCTATACGTGCGAATTTAATAGCCAATAAAATAGCCCAAAAAAATAGCCAAGGCTTTTCACTTATGGTTCTGAAAAGTTACAATGAATCTGTGATCTTCTCGTTCGTCAGGTGTGACATTTAATACCTGTGGGATAGGGGTCTAGTGTACCCCATTGAGAGAGAGAGAGAGAGAGAGAGAGAGAGAGAGAGGAGAGAGAGAGAGAGAGAGTATTGTAATCGTGTGTGTGTGTGTGTGGGGTGGGTGGATAGGTAGGTGAGTGGTAATTACGTTTGTTAGTGGATAGGATGGATAAGTGGATAGATAAATGGGTGGGTGTAAGTAAATAAGAAGTGAACAAATAATACATCTGACTACAACAGAAAAATACATCTGACTACAACAAAATCAGAGAAGAGTAACAGAGTAACTTTCCTTGTCATGTTTCCGTCATAAATTGTAGTTGAGGTTGACAAGTGTCTCTCAGGTCTCCAGCTGAGAGAGAGAGAGAGAGAGAGAGAGAGAGAGAGAGAGAGAGAGAGAGAGAGAGTGACTGACTAGCCTTTGGGAGCTGCCTGGGTGACACGAAGTATTGTTTATGTGTGAGGGAGGCATTGCTTACCTCTCTTTACCTCTCTCCTTACGTTCTTCCTTCATTCTTCCTTCATTTTCTTCTTCTCTCAATCCTACCTTACACGCCTTCTTGTCTTTCTCACTCCTAACATTCCATTATCCCTCCCTCCCCTTCCTTCCTCCCTCTCTCCTTCCTACCCTGCCTCCTTCGCTCTCTCCCTCTCACCTAACCACCCTGCCTCTCCTTCGCTCCTTAATATCCCAATGTCCTACTTCATTGACTCCTGCACTTATCCTATGAGTTACTGACCACTGTGAGACACCTCCCCCACCTCCTTCCTCCTCATCTCTCCCCTTCTCCTCCTCCCCTTCTCCTCCCCCTCTTCTCCCCTTCTTCTGAGTCCTCCTTTCACTTCCCCTTTCTCTTTATCTTTCTGTCATTGTCTGTCTATCTCTCTTATTCTATTTGTTTCTGTATGTTTCACTTTTCTCTCTCTCTCTCTCTTTATCTACTTTCCTCCGTCTCTCTCTGTGTCTCTCTGACTCTCTCTTTCTCTCTCAACTCATCCTCCTCCCCTCCCTTCAACCCTATCTCTCCATCTTCTCCTCTCCTCCTATTTCCCCCCCTATCCATCTTTCTCCCTTTCCTCCACTTCTCTCCCCTCTTCCAACCCACCCCCTTCTTCCCTCCAACCCACCCCCCTCTTCTTCCCTCCAACTCCCCCTCTTCCCTCCAACCCACCCCCCCTCTTCCCTCCAACCCACCCCCCCTCTTCCCTCCAACCACCTCTCCCCCCCTCTCCCCTCCAACCCACCCCTCCTCTTCCCTCCAACCACCTCTCCCCCCCTCTCCCCTCCCCCCCCAGGCAACACACACACACACTGAGGTAGGACATCAACTGCAGGAGACCCTCAAGTGTTGTGAGTGGTAGCAGTGGTCAATAGGAGTTAGTTAATGCGTGATTTACATACCACTGTTCCTCTCGTTGCACTGAGGAGCCTTGCCTGACCTGCTCCTCTGTGATCAATTGCTTTGTTTATTTGCAATGTTGGGGGTCGAGGAGATAGTGTGGTGGGTTGATGGTGTGGTGGGTTGGTGAAGAGGTTGTGGTGGGCTGGTTGGTGGGTTGGTGAAGAGGGTGTGGTGGGCTGGTTGGTGGGTTGGTGAAGAGGGTGTGGTGGGCTGGTTGGTGGGTTGGTGAAGAGGGTGTGGTGGGCTGGTTGGTGGGTTGGTGAAGAGGGTGTGGTGGGCTGGTTGGTGGGTTGGTGAAGAGGGTGTGGTGGGCTGGTTGGTGGGTTGGTGAAGAGGGTGTGGTGGGCTGGTTGGTAGGTTGGTAAAGAGGGTGTGGTGGGTTTGGTGAACTGATGGATAGATCTGAAAGAAGAAATGGGTGGGTTTGATGGATAGATGAATAAATGGATAGATGAATAAATGGATAGATGGATAGGTGGGTGTGACATGATGGGATATAATATTCCCTTAAGAGTTATCTATCTAAATATAATGATATAATGAAATAACAAAAAATAAGACACAGACATTATTATAGAGATGTTAACTACAGGTATACTGAAGAAGATTATACCTGATACGTTTTAACTTTATATCGGTAAATTAGTCTCTCTCTCTCTCTCTCTCTCTCTCTCTCTCTCTCTCTCTCTCTCTCTCTCTCTCTCTCTCTTTCCACCTCTCTCTCTCTCTCTCTCTCTCTTTCCACCCCTCTCTCTCTCTCTCTCGGCGCTTGGTCGTGCTTGCACCAGTCTCCCCATTTCACCCTTCCTCCTCTTCCCCTTCACCCCACTCCTTCCTTCCTTCTCCCTCCCCTTTCCCCTTGTTTCCCCATCTTCCCGACCCCATCTCCTTCCCTCCCCCCTTCTCCCCTCCCACAACCTCTCCTCCCCCCCTTCCTCCTCCACTCACCTCACAACCAGGGTCAAAATATCACATCATCATTCCCTCCTAACCTCCCCCTCCCTCCCTCTCACACCCTCCATCACCCCTCTCACCCCTCCTCACCCCTCCTCACCCCCTCCCTAGGCGTTTCTTCACACGTTCTAATATAATTTCCATGAGACTAGGATACCATCTTTGCCTCCCAGAGTTCAGAGTTCACAACACACTCGCTGAGGTTCCCCAACTTTCCAAAATTTAATTCTTGTAGGAGGAGACAGAGGGAGGGGAAGGAAGGGGGGAATTAGGGAGATGGGGATTAGGGAAAGAGGAAGAGGGGAGGGGAACAGGGAGAGAGTGGTGGGAGGAGGAGGAGGAGGAGGAGGAGGAGGAGGAGGAAGAGGAAGAGGAGTGGGGAGTTTGATTGGTTCAAGATGGTCCTTGGTGATTCGAGAACGATGGTGTGTGTGTGTGTTAGTTATTTTAATTCTCGTAGGTTTAAGATGGTTTAGGTTTAATTTTGGCGTTACGAGTGTTTTATTTTTCAACTAATGTCTTAAAGTACGTTTTTCTTCCCACCTCATTTTGTTATTGTAACTTGTGAGTGTTTGTTGATATGTACGTGGTGAGGAAGACGTCCGTAGGTACTTGGATTTGTAGGTATAGGTCCGTAGGTACTTGAGGTATCAGATGAACAACGTTGTTATAGAGAAATCCGACTGCGAGAAAGATTTAGGAGTAATGATAAGTAGGAATCTTAAGCCAAGTAAACAATGTGTATTTGCTCGTAACAAGGCTAATAAAGTACTTGGGTTCATACAAAGGAGTGTTAGTTACAAGACTAGCGAGGTCATCCTAAAACTATATCTTGCGCTTGTGAGACCTCACTTGGATTACACAGTTCAGTTCTGGTCACCGTATTACAGAATGGATATAGAATCCTTGGAAAGAATTCAGAGGAGAATGACAAGACTAATCCCGGGCATTAGGAACCTTGAGTACAGAGACAGGTTAAAGCATCTTAATCTGCACTCCCTCGAGAGACGTAGAGTGAGGGGCGATATGATAGAGGTGTATAAATGGAAGTCAGGGCTAAACAAAGGTGATATAACAATGGTACTCAAACTATCCAACCAGGAGCGAACTCGTAACAATGGCTTTAAATTAGACAAATTTAGATTTAAGCACGAAATAGGCAAACATTGGTTTGGAAATAGAGTAGTGGATGAGTGGAACAAGTTACCAAACATCATCATTAACTTGAACACGCTGGATAGCTTCAAACATAGGTTGGGTGGATATATGAGCGATAGGGGTTGGGTGTAAACGGGACTGCCCAGTATGGCCCGCTGCAGTTTCCTCCATTCTTATGTTCGTATGTATGTCCGTGTGTACTTGGAGCTGTGGTTGAGGTGAGATTGGTGACTCTGAAAACCTGGGTTGAAGGCGGGTCAGGTGTAGGAGGGGCAGGTGAGGAGGGGTAGGTTAATTGATGTTCCTTCTCAACCTCGTGTTCCTTACAACGGTAGTTCTTCCCTCTTCCCTTCCCCCCTCCTCCTCCTTCGTATTCTTCCTCCGAATTTTTCTTATTCCCCATTTACACCTTCTTCCTCCTCCTCCTCCTTCTCCTTCTTGTTCGTCTTCCACCACCTCAAAGTCTTCTTCTTTCTTCTTCCTCTTCCAAAGCTTTCTCTTTTCTCTTCACCTTCCTCTCTTCCTCTTTACTCCTTTCATCTCTCCATCACTTACCCCTTTCTCTCTCTCTTCTCCTTTCTCATTCCATCCTTCTCCTCCTCCTTCTATTCCTCTTCTTCCCCCTCCCTTCACCTTCTCCCCCCACCTTGCGCATTCCCTCCTCTTCCTTCCCCCTTTTCTCTACCCCCCCCCCCCGACAGACGCACCCTTCTCGCGGTAACATCAAGCGTGGGAACTTTTTGGCAAAATCGTAGGTGAACTGCTCCCCCCCACTCCTGCTCCTCCTCCTCCCCCCCCCTCTTCCTCCTCCTACGGTAGCGCACGACCTCTTGCTACCAGACCAAGTGCCATGCCCTTCGACCCACAGGAGGAGGAGGAGGAGGAGGAGGAAGATCCAATGATGAAGAAGTGGTAATAGGAGAGAAAAAGAAGAGGAATAGAGGGAGATGAAGAAGGAAGAATTGGGTAGAGAAGAAGGGAGAGGAAAAGATGAGAAGGAGACGAAGGATAGTGTAATAAGAATCTCTCTCTCTTTCTCACTTTTTATTTCTCTCTCTGTATCTTTCTTTTTCTCTCACTTATTTATCTCTCTCTTACTCTCTTTCTCTTTATTTCTCTCTCTCTTTCCTCTCTGTCCCTGTCTCTCTCTCTCTTCTATCTCCCCTCTCTCTTACTTTCTCTCTCTCTCATTGCTCTCTCACTCTTTCTCTCTTTCTTTGGAGTTTTAGAAACCAGAGACCTACAACTTCAGACCCTAAGACTTGAGTTACAGGAGTTCGACCCAATACCAAACACTCAACATGGAGACCAAACTCATATCCTGACGGTCCGTAACGGGGAAGGCATTGGGGGGTGGTAGGGAGGTGCGTGAGGAGAGGGGGGTGGTAGGGAGGTGCGTGAGGAGAGGGGGGTGGTAGGGAGGTGCGTGAGGTGGGTTTGTGGTAGTAGGGGGAAGGAGAGGGGGTAATGGTAGTAGGGTTGGTAAGGGAGTGGGGGTAGTGGGAGAGAGGGGAAAATAGTAGGTAGGGGAAGGGGAAGGGGGAAGGGGAGGGGTAGGGGAAGGATCATATGAAGGAGAGAAACAGAGGTGGGGGAGGTAGGGAAGGGGGTAGTTCATGGGGAGGGAGAGGGTCAGGGAGCTAAGGGGAAGGGAGGGTCAGGGGGCTGGCTGGATGGGGGGGGGGAGGAAGTCATGTTAAGGTCATCATGTTTATGTTAACTTAAGACTTTATGACCTAAAACAGTATTAAGGGAGAGGGGGGCGAAGGGGAGGGGGAGGGGAAGGGGAGGGGAGGGGGAAGGGGAGGGGGAAGGGGAGAGAGAATGAAAGAGAAGAAAACAGAAAAGGGAGATTCTTAGATTGAGAGGGAGAAAGTAGGGAGTGGAATAGAGAGGCAAGGGGAGGGAAATGGGTGAATTAGAGAGAAAGGGAAGGGGGAGGAAAGGGAAGGAAGGGGAGGAATGAAGAGTTACAGACGAAACGAAGAAGAAATAAAAGAACAAAACACAAAAAAAGAGTAAGGAGAAGGAGGGAGGTTAATAGATTGGGAGGGAAGGGGGAAAGGGGGGAAAGGGAGGGGCAGGAAGGTGAGAGACGAGAGGAAGAGGTGAACAAATTTCCTTTCAGACCTTCCCACGAGGTCGAGCGTTACCACTTATGATGAAACCTGGCTGAGAACTACGAGGGGGGAGGAAGGAGGAGGAGGAGGAGGAGGAGGGAGGAAGAGGAGGAGGAGGAGGAGGAGGGAGGTAGAGGAGTAGGAGGAGGGGGAGGAGGAGGAGGAGGAGGAGGAAGAGGAGAATGAGGTACGAGGAGTAGGAGGAAGAGGAGGAGGAACAAGAGGAAGGAGGAGGAGGAGATGAAGGAACAGGAAGAAGAGGGATGAACGATGAACAGACAGGAAAAAGAGTAAAGAAGGAGAAGAAAGGAAAGGAAAGGGAGGAGACCTAACGTAACCTAACCTAAACCTAACGTAAACTAACGTAGCCTAACCTAAACCTAACCTAAACCTAACCTAAACCTAACCTAATCCTTATTTAATTCTCTTTTCTAGCCTTTATCAAACTACATCAAGTCCAAAACGTACGTACACGTTCGTAAATCACGTACACGAGTCTCAATGTCCTTGCGAACGTATCCAAATATCCGTGTTTACATGAGGTGGGAAGCGAATGTGAGGGTCGGTGTACGTGTGAACATGTGAGTGACGGTGTGTGCGTGTGCGTATGTCAGGACACGCGGATGTAACGGGACATACGCCGTGATTACCAGCATGTCCTTGAGACCAGCTGAGATCCTACGTCCGTGCCCACAAGACCTCGCCCTGCTGTAGGATTCTCCCACCACCTCGAGGGCTTCTTATACCCAAGGAGGAAGTCGACTATAGGATATTTCGTGTACCCTGTGATGGTCGTCTTCTGAGAGGGTCGTATCTTGTTGGAAGTCGTACCTGGTAATAGTCATCCCCCTGAAGAAAGTCGTCCCCCCAGTAGAAAGTCGTCTCCCTGAAGAAAGTCGTCCCCCCAGTAGAAAGTCGTCCCCCTGAAGAAAGTCGTCCCCCTGTAGAAAGTCGTCCCCTGAAGAAAGTCGTCCCCCATGAAGAAAGTCGTCCCCCCTGAAGAAAGTCGTCCCCCATGAAGAAAGTCGTCCCCCTGAAGAAAGTCATCCCCCTGAAGAAAGTCGTCCCCCTGAAGAAAGTTGTCCCCCCTGAAGAAAGTCGTCCCCCATGAAGAAAGTCGTCCCCCTGAAGAAAGTCATCCCCCTGAAGAAAGTCATCCCCCTGAAGAAAGTCGTCCCCCTGAGAATGATGATGTACCCCTGTGAAGGCTCGTTTTATTCTCCCTCACCCCTCAGGATCTCTCCCCTTTTCGTAGAGGGAGGGAGGGAGGGAGGGAGGGAGAGAGAGGGAGGTAGGTAGAGAAGGAGGGAAAGGAGGGAGGGAGAGAAGGAGGGTAAGGAGGGAGGGAGAGGAGGATGAGAAGGAGGGAGGGAGGGAAGGAGAGAGGAAAAGAGGAAGGGAGAGAGAGAAGTAGAGAGGGATGGAAGAGAGGAAAGTAGGGAACTAAAAAGGGAGAGAAGGAGGGAAGGGAGGAGGAAGCGAGGGAAATAAAAAGGGATGGAAGAAGGGAGGGAAATAGGGAAGTAGAGAGGAAGGGAGAGAATGTTGGGAGAAGGGAGAAAGGGAGGGAAGGAAAGACTTTAAGGAGGAAGTATGGAGGGAATTAGGGAAGTAGAGAGGGAAGGAAAGTAGGAAGGAGAGAAGGAGGGAACACAGAGCTGAGGCAAATGGCTGGGAAGAAAATTTACCGTCAGTTTAGAAATTTAGTCCCCAAAAAAAACACATCCCGACATATTAAATTTAAATTCAGCTGGAAATTAAACGACAATATATCTTCCATAAATAAAATATGCTCTTTAAAGCCTAAATAATACCTTAAGAGCCAAATTAATTACGAATAATATTTTTAGATGAATAATACTAAGTAAATATATTATATTGTTAACTTAAAAAGCAATGCTGAAGGAGAATTTTATCAAAACAAAAATATTTCTTTCGTCACCGAGAAACACAAATACTGATGCTTTCCAATGACTGTTTGTGAGGTCTTCTCCGCCATTAAATCACTAGAAAACACCAATAACAACTTTGGAAAATGGAGTTTGTACTTCCGTAGTCATAAATTCCAGCCGCTTCCTCAGTTAAAGGCTGCTGGAACTTTCCCTCGTGGATTTCTTGAGCAACTTTTCTCTCGCGATCATCATCTTGTTGCCTCCGCTGTTGTCGCCATTGTGTGCTAATTCCGGCAGTCTCAGCCAGAGGGGGCACGGGGCTGAACTATTTAGATACATTTCCTTCTCATCACTCAACATTATTTTTTTGTATATTTGTCGCTTATTTTCACGCTGAGTTCACTGAGTTTACAAGACACATTTATGAGTTACATTTATAAAGAGCACGAATACAAAAAGGAAAATTTCAACTCAACGGAAAACACAAAAACAATACTCACACCATTGTTTTCGGAGCATCTGATATATATTTTCTTCAACAACAACAACAACAATAATAATAATAATAATAATAACAATAATAATAATCCATACACCATTCTAGACTTTACCACATTCACCATGACAAAAAAAACCGTAGCCTGAATGACTTAAGTTATCGTATCGGCAAAACATGACGAGAAGTAACTCTTCGTGTACATGCAGATATCAAAGACTTTTATATCAACATTTGGAATACTTAACAGGGGTGCAAAGAGAGAGAGAGAGAGAGAGAGAGGAACTATCACAAGACTATGTTATTTCCCCTAAGATTCTCTATTTTAGCATCGTGTTGTCTGCTTGTAGTTGGTGATGCGAATCTAAAAACGCATATGTTGCAAGATGATTTTGGTATGTGGTGGGGGGTGGTGGGGGATAAGGGAGGGGGGGTGAGGGAAGGGAGGGAGGGCAGTGAGGGATAGCATATGTTGTCAAGGTGAGGAATATTGTGGGAGTAAGGGAAGGACAGAGGAATAGGAGTGAGGGAAGGACGGAGGAAGGGGTGAGGTATATTGTGGGAGTGAGGGAAGGTCAGAGGAGCAGGAATGAGGGAATGACGAAGGAACGAAAGGAAAGGAAAGGAGAAGGGAAGGGAACATGACACAGCTAATAATAATATAGAATATCTTACACTATAATTATTTTCCAATTACGTCAAAAAATAAGTAAAATCAAATACAAAATCAAATATATAAGAAACGAATAATATTAAGTAAAAGTAATCTTAGTAATATGTATGAACGCTTTCGTCGACAAAGTATATTCGATTTGTTTTGGTTCGTGAGAGGGATGTCGTTCTGGATTCAAGAGTTGTCGTATGAGATTGACCGCCCGTGACTGCTGCGTCTGGCGAATTCTCAGGATAGTTGGCGCTGTTGGGAAGACGAGGAGGAGGAAGAAGAGGAGGAGGAGGAGGATGAGGAGGAGGAAGAGAAGGAGATGTAGGTGTAGAATGAGGAGGTTGGACTGGAAGAAGCAGCAGTAAAACACAGACACACACGTACAAACACTTACCCCGGCAGTAAACAGATATACACAGACACTTCTCCAACACACACACACAAGCTATACCCTCCAATCCTCCTCAAAATAACTACTGCCGTTTACTACTGCTCCGTCCTCAAGTGATACGGCTCCTTCCCGTAGGTATCGTGTACCACCAGGCTGCTGACACTCACGGTCTACCTGGCTTAGTAGGTACTTGGTCAGGTCCTAGTCATTAGTTAGGACAAGTAGGTTTTGTTTACTCTTGAACACTTTTAAATACGTAATCTTTATCTATCTTCTTCCTTCTCCTCCTTCTCCTCCCTTCTTCTCTTGCTTCTCCTATTCCTTTTTTCATCCTTCTCCTCCTCTAACACCGACAGGTACAATCTCTCCTCCTCCTCATCTTCCTCTTCCTCCTCTCTTCTTCCACCACCACCACCACCACCACCACCACCACCACCACCACCACCAACACCACCACCACCACCAACACCTTCAGACCGCCCCCTCCCCCCAGCAAGGTAACATCAGGTAAAGAGGTCTCCATTATTCATCAAGAGCTTCACAGGTACATTACAAGAGGGACATAAAAACTAACTAGCTGGTGATAACGGAGGGTCCGGTCGTTAGCCATTGACTGCCGGTAATTGGAGGTAAGTCGCCGGTCGAATATCAAAGCGTTAGGACATGTTTAAGCTATCTTTGTCAGACTCCAATATCAACAATGATGTGGAATGAAGGTAAGAGTGGGGGGGTGTTTTTTTTTGGTGTGTTTGTTTTTTGTTTTTTGTTTGTTGTTTGTTTGGTGTTTTGTTGTTGTTGTGTTTGTTGTTGATGTTGTGTATTTGTTGTGTGTTTGTTGTGTGATTTTGTTATTATTTTGTGTTTTTGTTTCGTTGTTTGTTCTTGTTCTTACTGTTAATATTATTATTGTTATTTTTGTTCTTCTTGTTATTATTGTTAATCATTGTTTTATCTCCCTACCAGAGTAATCTAAACAAGGCATCTCGATAGGTTAGGTTAGGTTAGGTTAGGTCTCCGTAGGTCTCTAAGTGTCTCCTGGTATTGTGGTTCTCCAAAATCCCGGTAGAGAGGTGGTAAGAGTTTCTCCAGGGTTACCGGTTTAAGGGATTCTCAAGGGTCTCTAAGGTGCTAGTAATTTTCTCTAAGGTGCTAGTATTTGTTCTCTAAGGTGCTAGTATTTTTCTCTGAGGTACTAGTATAAGTTCTCTAAGGTGCTAGTATTTGTTCTCTTAGCTGCTAGTTTAAGTTCTCTCAGGTGCTAGTACACGTTCTCTAAGGTGCTAGTATAAGTTCTCTAAGTTGCTAGTAGGTTCTCTAACTAGCCTCCCCATACCGGAAGGAAAAGGTGGGGTCACCAAGGTACAGATCGTCTAGGAATGCAGTGTAGGTGTCAGGCTGCTGATGTGTTTACTTAATGCTAGAGGTGCTTCTTGTGGCAGGCTGGGGGCGCGGGCTGACGGGGCCTCGTAAGGTCGCGGGGGTGAGGTAGAGGTCTGGCACTCTGGCCCCCGTGTTTGGAATCTTCCCATCGAGATCCAAACTCTTCTTCCACACAAGGGCGTCTCATAACACCGCCCCAGCATGCCATTACCGCCCTTAGTAGCGAGTGTCATAGGGAGATAATTAGATTTAGCTAGATTATTGGGTTACGACGAGAGTTTCCACTGTAGTATTATGTTTACCTTCCGATTCAGAAGGGAATTTAAAAACCCTAAAGGAGTGTGGATGGTAGATTGAGCCTTATGGAGGATTTCAGCAATGGTGTTTTTTGTGACCTGTAGTGAGCAAATCCAGTTTCCTGTGAAAAGTTTAGCTAATTTGGCGTTTTGTGGCACGAGCTGCCCTCTGGTGGCAAAGATCAAACCGGCGTCACTCTGGAGGTCTTTCGTGTTCACCAGGTCTTCGGCAGCAGCGAGGTGCCCCCAGGAGTCACGCGTCTTCTCAACCCCCTCTCTCTCCTTCTCTTCCACTCACCTCCTTCCTCCCCTCACCTTTCTTACCTTCCTCCTCTTCCTTCCCCTTCTCATTCCCCTCTCCGTCATTCCTTTCTCCTCCTCCCTTCTACAGGAAATCTTGAGGAGGGAGGGAGGGGGGGGGGGGGAGAGCAAGGAGGGAAAGGAGGTAGATGGATTTCACATCGTTCTGCAATCCGGATTCGTCATACAGGAACGCGGCTTCCTTGTGGGTCGGCTTCCCCTAAAAAAAAAACATCACAAAATTTCCTCTGACTTGAAGATTCGTATTTTAGTAAACAGGGCTAAAGAGACGTGAATAACTAGGAGTTTGTTTTGAATTACGTCGAGTTTTTTTGCTTTTCTTTGCTTTTAGATTGCATTTTAGTTTATCTGTTTATGTTTTCTTGCACGACTGTAAACTGTTGTTGACTTAGTTCTATTGTCATTTATTACCTTGTTCCTCTTTCCTTCCATCCTGCTCCTCCTCCTCTTCCTACTCTTTCTCCTTTCTTCACTCACCTTCCTCCTCCTCCTCCTCCCTTTTTACCCTAATCATTCCTTTTCCCTCTTCTCTCTTACTTACCCATTCCTTTCATCCCTCCTTCCTTCCCTCCCTACCATCATTCTTCCCTCTTTCTCCCCGATTCTTATCCCATTCACCTCTTCCCCTCCTCACCCTTCCTTCCCTGTCCCATCCTTCCCCCCCCCTACCTCCCACCCCTTACCTCCCTCACCTCCCTCCCCACCCCTCTCCCCCTCCCTCTCTACCCCCTCTCCCTCTCTCCTCCTCCCTCTCCCCCTCCCCTCCCCACCCACAGTAAAGTTCCCACCATCAGGCTTTCTCCCAGAGACTTGCAATACACCTTCCGTAGTGTTGGGGTCACACTTCCTCTCCTCCCCAGTGACTCCCCGCCTTCTCCCCACCATTAACAGGCTCCCCCATCATTCCTCCCCATCGTTAAGCTCCCTCATTACTCCTCCCCACCATTAACAAGCTTCCCCATCATTCCTCCACACCATTAACAAGCTCCCCATCATTCCTTCACACCATTACCAAGCTCCCCATCACTCCTCCCCACCATTATCAAGCTCCCCCATTACTCCTCCTCACCAACAGGACTCCCCATCATTCCTCCCCATCATTACCAAGCGCCCCATCACTCCTCCCCACTATTACCAAGCTCCCCATCACTCCTCCCCACCATTAGCAAGCTCCCCATTATTCCTCCCCATACTCAGGTCTACCACCCCATTAACCAAAGTTAGAGCTGTCTTTTAGTAACAGGAATGAACTCTGATGAACCAATGGACCGGTTAACTAAGGGAGGGTAAGGTATGGTAGACGCCAGGTTAGGTTAGGTTAGGTTAGGTTAGGTTAGGTTAGGTTAGATTAACATGTCCTTCCTCCCTGATGATTCACACTGATAAGACGACTGGGAGGTGAACCACTATCTTTGTTATCTCATGGTCATCATCACCCTAATCAGGACACACACACACACACACACACACACACACACACCCACCTAACCTAACCCCCCCCCCCCAGGTAGCGTTAAGGTGTTATAATTATCAGGTGAAATTAAACTAGGGTGACTAATCTTCAGGTGATCCGACGAACGTACACAGAGCGATAAGAACGTAAGACTAAGAACGTAAGAGTAAGGCACAGAGTGAACGAGATGTGTCCTACGGTGAACAGTCGAAGCGTGTCCACAACGTGTTTGAGGTCACACTGATACTAGTCGCAGCGAGGTATAGAGGTCATAGGTCAAAGATCTCGGATACCCTTCACTGCCCATACGAATCCTTGAAGGTGCAAGTTACACCTCGAATTTCACCTTTTTTTGTTGTTGTTTAATATAATCACCAAAGTTACTCATTTACGAAAAAAATTCCTCTGTGTTTGATTATTTATATAGAAACAAAATTATTATCTGATTTATAACGAAAAAAATAATTAAGAACTGATTTATTCCGATATATTTAAGGTATTGTATAAACAGTGTTGCCAGATATGATCACGACCCCACTGTGAGAGGAGGCAGGTAGGTGGCCGAGGTATTTAACAACCGTGGAGGTGGTAACGATGCCAGAATAAAAATCCATTGGCTAGTAAATCACCCTAGAGAGAGAGAGAGAGAGAGAGAGAGAGAGAGAGAGAGAGAGAGAGAGAGAGAGAGAGAGAGACTGGCTACCTTACCTAAACATAACACAAACTTAACTAACAACTAAACAAATTAACTTACCCATAACAAATCAATTCCTTACTAACATCCTCTCAGAACGACCATTAGAGGAAGAAAAAAAAAAAACACTGAAAGAAAAATCCGTAACGGGGAAGGAGGAAAGGGGTCAAAGGTGAAGTGGGGTTGGGATGCGACATTTCACGAAGGATTTGAAGTTTTCATAAGTTACCCCTGTAAGAGGTCTGTGAGGGGGGGAGGGAGAGCTAAGGAGAATATTTCACTGTTATCGACCTGATGCGGATGATTTCAGAGCCTTTACAGAGGTATACCACGATCTTGAGTGTGTGTGTGTGTGTGTGTGTGTGTGGTGGCCAGGGGGTGATCTATGGTGAGTTTATGGTGATGTATGGTAGATGGTGGAGGTAAATTATGGTGAATAGTGGTGTTATATGGAGTCAGAGGGTGATGTATGGTGATGTATGGTGATGTATGGTGATGTTAGTGGTAGATCATGGTGTATTTATAGTAGTTGACAATACTCTATGATGAACTAGGGTGAAGTATGGTGAACCAATATATTGTATGGTGATGTATGGTGTAGTATGGTGATGTATGGTGATTTATGGTTGTGTATGACTGTGTATGATTAGTGGACTCAATAAAGGTTAATGGGGAAGTTATATTAACATTATGTAGTTAAGATTGTATGAGGGAAAATACGTGAGAGAGAGAGAGAGAGAGTGAGAGAGAGAGAGAGAGAGAGAGAGAGAGAGAGAGAGAGAGAGAGAGAGAGAGAGACAAAAACACTCTCACTCTCACACATCATCACCCAAGTTCAAAACATAAACAAATAAACAAGCAAAAAACAACAAAAACAAAAACATCTGACAATACCAATTTCTATTATTAATATTATTTTTTTTTATATAATTAACATCAAGTCACTTAGCTCCTTCATCATCTCAAACCAAAACACCAAAGGTTAATTGGAATTTTAATGAACATTTATGGCTGCTTGTTATGTAATAGCTTTTATTTATATTCTATTGCAGTAAACCAGTTCTCTACAGGGCCGTCATATACAGTAGACTCTCGTTAGTATGAGTTCTGTGGTAACTCCTCCCGTCTGCCTTACCTGTATGCCTGGGAATAAAACACCTTTTCTGATTGTTTAATTACAGGTGTTTATTAATGATTTTTTTTTGGGGGGGGGGGGGGAAGAATTGATTTTGTGTTTGTTTGTATTTTGTATTTATTTATTTATTTATTTTTTAGTTTTTACAATTTTTTTTATATTTTATTTCCTGTTTTTATTATTATTATTTTTTTAATGTCTCTTTGGTCTTTTTCCTTCTTCCTCCTCCTCCTCCTCCTCATTCCCACTCTTCTTCCTCATCCCTTCCCTCTTCATCCTCTTCCTTATCCCTCTCATCCTTTTACTCTTCTCTATCCTCCTCATCTTCCTCCTCTTCTCATTCCTTTCCTCTTCCTCTTACCGAAAATTTATCCCTCACTCCAACACTCTCTTTGTCCATTGGATCTTCCTTTTTCTCCCTCCTTCTCTCCCTCTTTCCCTCCACTACCCCTTCCCTCCCTCCCTTCCTCTCTCCCTCCCTCCCCCTCTCTCTCCCTTCCTCCCACACCACAGTCCAATTAGTAAGCTGCCTAAACACTAACAACCATTACACACTCCTCTTGTTAAGTTACCATACCAAGAACCTCAACATCTGTCTGTCTGTCTGTCTGTCTGTCTGTCTGTCTGTCTGTTCTTACGACGGGTGACTCAACTTGCTATTACGTAGATTATTCATTCATACATTCAAACAATTATACACCCTATACTCAACCCATATATTCAACCGATTATACAACCACAGTCAACCGATTATTATACAGATGATAATCGAAAAAAATCCAATTATCCACCAGTAATGCAAATGAGTTTAATTATACCGGTATATAATTTATCTTCCGTGTGAGTATAATTCCCTATAACAGTTTACCACCTTAGCAGAGATTGTTATACCCTCGCCGAGTATAATCTGGGTAATTATACGATATATCCCGAGTATACTGTAGCTTGAGTATACCTAAGCTTGAGTATACCTAAGCTTGAGTATACCTAAGCTTGAGTATACTGTAGCTTGAGTATACCTAAGCTTGAGTATACTGTAGCTTGAGTATACCTAAGCTTGAGTATACCTAAGCTTGAGTATACCTAAGCTTGAGTATACCCCATCTTGAGCTCAATTAAGTCGTTTTGAATTTTAAATCAAGTTTGTTGTTTATGGCGAAGATGTGGGGGGGGGGGTGGTGGGGGGTGGGGGTAGGGGTGTGGGTGTGGGGGGGGTGGGGGTGTATGATGTGTTTCCTTGTCTGTCTCTTTGTCTGTCTGTCTGTCTGTCTTTCTCTTTCATTTCCATCTATTGTTCTTTTAACTCTCTCTCTCTCTCTCTCTCTCTCTCTGCTATATTTTCTCTCTTTATCTATTGCCTCCCTCCATCTCTCCCTCTCCTCTCCCTCCCTATCCCTCCCACTCCCTCTCTCCTTCCCTCTCCAAACTCCAATAACAATACCTCCAGGTGATGACGCAGGCCCAGGTGTAATTAAGGCAGTGCGGGTTGGGTACAAACTCAGGTGCTAATCATACCCAAATCTTATACCCCGTCTTGTTAAGTCTATTTGTTTGTTTACTGTTTATCTTCTTCTGTGTTTGTTGTCTTTGTTTTTCTTGTCTTGTTTATGTCTCCTCCTCTCGGTTTGTTTATTCTGTTTGTTTATGTGACGTATGTGAGGTTTAACTGGTTTATGATGAGAAGTAGAGTCCTTGTTTGGTATGGTGGGGAGAAGAGGAGGGGGAGAAGGAGGTGGGAGAGGAAGAAGCGGAGGGGGAGAAGGAGGTGGGAGAGGAAGAAGAGGAGTGGGAGAAGGACGTGGGAGAGGAAGAAGAGGAGGGGGAGAAGGAGGTGGGAGAGGAAGAAGAGAAGGGGGAGAAGGAGGTGGGAGAGGAAGAAGAGGAGGGGGAGAAGGAGGTGGGAGAGGAAGGGCAGGATTATTACGCGGGTAGGTCTAGTTGTCTTCGGAATTTAAACGCCCAAACAAGTAGTAATCTCTCTGTGTGTCGTGTGGGACAGGGCCTTTTAGCCTACCCCAGCATGGAGAGAGGTAAGTAGGCTGTGGGTGGCTCCTGTCGTGTGTAGGATAGTGTAGGTTGTGGTATGGTGGCCTGTAGATGTAGTATAATAAGCAGGTTGAGAGAGTATAGGTCGGTGCAGGCTGGCTGGCTTTAGAAGGCTGGCTAACTTGGCAGACTGGCTGGCTTAGCAGGCTGAATGACTGGCTGGCTAGAAACTCACGTCATGTCACCTTCATAGCCCATCCTCTGATACACACACCAGGTGAGTTGCTACCTGCATGAGAATGAACCCACACACACACGTCGACAACAACCCACAACCCACAACCCACAACCCTACCACACGTAACCATTATTTTCTTATTTTTTTTTTTTTTTTTTTTTTTTTTTTTACAATCTCTTAAGTTTCATCTCCGTGCTGGTGGGGGAAATGACATTAGTAGGTGTTGATCCGATACAGATGGGGGGGTGGGGGGGAGCGAGTTAAGAGTGCGCTAAGGCAGATGTACAGATTGTTATCATCTTGACCGTCTCGCGCCTTGCATCTCACTGAGTGGATCTTCAAGTCGACATCTCAAGAGGGGGTGGAGGGGGGGGAGGGGGGGAGGGAGAGAGAGTTAGCTTAGGGAGGAGGGGGGGGAGTTAGCTTAGGGGGGGGAGGGGGGGGGAGCTAGTTGTTTAGGTTGTCTTTAGTCGATTGGGATTTTAGGTCTGGGTTTATAAGGGTATTGTATAAGTTTTTGGAATTGGTGTTGTATAAGATATTGTATCAGTTTTTTATTCAGGGTATTGTATCTCTCACCCTGATTATCTCTGTCTCTCTCTATTTCTCTCTATGCGTCTCTCTGTCTCTCTATTTCTCTCTATACGCCTCTCTGACTCTCTATACGCCTCTCCCACGTCTCTCTCTCTGTCTCACTCTATCTCTCCATGTCTCTCAGTGTCTCTCCACCTCACAAATATCACAAGAGGCTGAGTTTTTAATCACCACCTTCCCGGGGGCCCAGCAATTCTTCACAGCCTGCTGGTGGAGGGAGGGAGGGAGGGAGGGAGGGAGGGGAGGAGGGAGGGAGGGGAGAGGGAGGGAGGGAAGGGAGGGAGGGAAGGGAGGGAAGGAGGGAGGGGAGGAGAGAGGGAGGGAGGGGAGGGGAGGAGGGAGGCGGGGAGGGAAGGAGGGAGGCGGGGAGGGAAGGAGGGAGGCGGGGAAGGAAGGAGGGAGGGAGGGAGGGGGGAGGGAAGGGAGGGAGGGAGGGGAGGCGGGAGGGTGGGGGGGCGGGCGGGTGGGAGGGAGGGAAGGGAGGGAGGGAGGGGAGGAGGGAGGGAGGGGAGGAGGGAGGGAGGGAAGGGAGGGAGGGAGGGGAGGAGGGAGGGTGGGGAGGAGGGAGGGAGGGAAGGGAGGGAGGGAGGGGAGGAGGGAGGGAGGGAGGGAAGGAGGGAGGGAGGGAGGGGAGGGAGGAAGGGGGAGGGAAGGGGGAGAGAGGGAGGTAGGGAGGGAAAAAGGGAGAGAGGGAAGGAGGGAGGGAGAGGGGGAGGGGAGGGGGTGGGAGGGAGGGAGGGAAGGGAGGGAGGGAGGGAGGGAGGGAGGGGGGAGGGAAGGGGGAGAGAGGGAGGTAGGGAGGGAAGAAGGGAGGGAGGGAGGGAAGGAGGGAGGGAGGTTAAAACAAGGTGCAGCTATAACAAGCGAAGTTCATCAGGAGGCCAATTAAAGGTGTGTGTGTGTGTGTGTGTGTGTGTGTGTGTGTGTGTGTGTGTTGTCCCAAGGTTTAGTTTAGTTGCTAATATGTGAAACTCAACCACAACCACAACTACAACTACAACCCAACCACAACCCACAACCACACCCACAACCCACAACCACCGCCACAACCCACACCCACAACCCCCAACCACCACCACAACCCACACCTTGGTTCACCTCTTTATTACCACTTCACCTTCCTACGTCATCGTTTGATTTACGGTTCACACGTCATCATTATTTTCACCAGGTGAGTATTTAATTATTCTGGGGCTTTTGTTTGGATAATTTATCAATTAAGTGAAGGTGATATGGTATTAAGTGACTCGTAGGGATGGTGGTGATGATGGTGGTGGTGGTTGTGGTTGGTGATGGTTGTGGTGGTGGTGGTGATGATGGTGGTGGTGGTGGTTGTGGTTGGTGATGGTTGTGGTGGTGGTGGTGATGGTGGTTGTGGTGGTGGTGGTGATGGTGGTGGTGGTTGGTGATGGTTGTGGTGGTGGTGGTGATGGTGGTTGTGGTGGTGGTGGTGATGGTGGTTGTGGTGGTGATGGTGGTGGTGGTTGGTGATGGTTGTGGTGGTGGTGGTTTTGGTGGTGGTGGTGATGGTGGTTGTGGTTGGTGATGGTGGTGGTGATGGTGGTTGTGGTGGTGGTGGTGGTTGGTGATGGTTGTGGTGGTGGTGGTTTTGGTGGTGGTGGTGATGGTGGTTGTGGTTGGTGATGGTGGTGGTGATGGTGGTTGTGGTGGTGGTGGTGGTGATGGTGGTGGTGGTGGTGGTGGTGATGGTGGTTGTGGTTGTGGTTGTGGTTGTGGTGGTGATGGTGGTTGTGGTGGTGGTGGTGATGGTGGTTGTGGTGGTGATGGTTGTGGTTGTGGTGGTGATGGTGGTTGTGGTTGTGGTGATGGTGGTGGTGGTGGTGGTGGTGATGGTGGTTGTGGTTGTGGTTGTGGTGGTGGTGGTGATGGTGGTTGTGGTTGTGATGGTGGTGGTGGTTGTGGTTGTGGTTGTGGTGATGGTGGTGGTGGTGGTGGTGGTGATGGTGGTTGTGGTTGTGGTTGTGGTGTTGTAGACGTGTAGTTAGTTATTGTTGATTTTTGTTTGCTTCTGTGTTTGTAAAATATTGACTTTCTCACTTTTTATCTCATTCTTCTCTCTCTCTCTCTCTCTCTCTCTCTCTCTCTCTCTCTCTCTCTCTCGCTCTCTCTCTCTCTCTCTCTCATAGAAATATCAAAAGAATGAATGAAAGAAATGAAAGAAAATTAAGCGTCCTAATTGCAAGTTTCTAGCCATTTTTTGGTTAATTCCCAGTGTCTTTGTATAAGGAAATACAATGATAGAGAGAGAGAGAGAGAGAGAGAGAGAGAGAGAGAGAGAGAGAGAGAGACGAGGCGTAAACGGGACGAGGTGCAGGATCTTCAACACAGATACTATCACCAGGCGGTCAGGAGACGGTCAGGGAGCAGTCAGGAAGCGGGCAGGAGATGGTCAGGGGCGGGTAGGGGGTGGTCTGGGGCGGTCAGAGAGCGGGCAGGGGGTTAGTGGGGCGGTCAGGAGACGGTCAGGGGGGTGATTAGGGCAGTCAGGGCGTGCAGGGGTGATTAAAGCGGTCAGGAGACGGTCAGGTCGAACAGGGGAGGGTGATTAGGGTGGTCAGAGGGTAGTAATGGCCTTGCAGGGGGTGATTAGGGCGGTTAGGGGGGTGATTAGGGCGGTCAGGGGGGTGATTAGGGAGGTCAAAGGGTAGTTATGGCCTTGCAGGGGGTGATTAGGGTTGTCAGGGGGGTGATTAGGGCGGTCAGGGGGGTGATTAGGGAGGTCAGAGGGTAGTTATGGCCTTGCAGGGGGTGATTAGGGCGGTCAGGGGGGTGATTAGGGCGGTCAGGGGGGTGATTATTATAAGTCAATGATACACTAAGGTAAACATGGTGTGTCAGGTGTGGATATAAGTCACCAGGTGTGGATATAAGTCACCAGGTGTGGATATAAGTCACCAGGTGTGGATATAAGTCACCAGGTGTGGATATAAGTCACCAGGTATGGATATAAGTCACCAGGTGTGGATATAAGTCACCAGGTGTGGATATAAGTCACCAGGTATGGATATAAGTCACCAGGTGTGGATATAAGTCACGGGGTTGGAGGTTGAGTAAGGGCCGGAGTCCTTCAGGTGTCCTTGTTCGTGAGCTTTTTAAATGCCAGGAGGTTAGACACGCGCCCCTGGACCCCAATTGTGGAAGGTTGATGGGTAGGAGGAGGAGGAGGAGGAGGAAGAGGAAGAGGAGGGATTGGTGACGATAGGGGAGGAGGAAAAGGGGGGAGGAAAACGAGGAGAAGAGGAGGAGGAGGAAGAGAAAGGAAGGGAGAGGGACTTGGTGATGGAGAAGAAGGAGGAGGGGGATAAAGAAGAAGAAGAAGAATTGGAGAAGGAGAGGAGAAGGAAGAGGAGAGCAAGATGGTAATGGCGGAGGTGATGAAAGAAAAGGAATAAGAGAAGGAGGAGGAGGAGGAGGAGGAGGAGGGAAGAGATGGAGATATTATAAAAAAAACTCTTTCTTTATTCTCTCTTCCTTTTCCCTCTTCTCCTCCTCCTTCTCTCCCTCTCTCTCCCTCTCCTACTCTCCCTCTCCTCCTCTCCCTCCCCCAGGCTGGCTGTGTTGATTATTCCCTTTGTCTAGCACCGACTGCCGACACACTAGACACCCTGCCCCTAAGTTATCGCCAGTGGTCTAATAATCATGAATCTGCCCTTAATTTATCGCCAGGGTCGTCTTAACAAATCGACACCCTACCCCTTAATTTATCGCCAGGGTCGTCTTAACAAATCGACACCCTACCCTTAATTTATCGCCAGGGTCGTCTTAACAAATCGACACCCTACCCCTTAATTTATCGCCAGGGTCGTCTTAACAAATCGAGACCCTACCCCTAATTTATCGCCAGGGTCGTCTCAACAAATCGACACCCTACCCTTAAGTTATCGCCAGCTAACTAACATCTTTTATACAACTAACTAATTAGAGTAAATAACTTATACTAGGGGAGGGAAGGAAATCATACGAAGGGAAAAAAACTCATACTTGGAGAAATAACTCATACTAAGGGAAAAAACCCTTCTAGGGGAAATAAGTCCTTCTAGAGGAGGAAAATAACTCATATTCGGGGAAATAACTCAATAACTCATACAAGGGGAAGGAAATAACTCATACTAAGGGAAAACTCATACTCGGGAAGGAAATAACTCATATACGGGGGAAAAAACCCATACTAGGGGAAATAAATAATTCATACTAGAGAAAATAACTCATACTAGGGGAAGGAAATGCTTATATACGGGGAAAAAACCCATACTAGGGAAAATAAATAATTCATACTAGAGAAAATAACTCATACTAGGGTAAAACTCATACTAGGGGAAGGTAATAGCTTATACTAGTAAGAGAAATAACATCATCACTATGGCAAGGTTGGCACTATAGGTTGGCACATATGGCTCGCTTACCCAACAGTGCCACAACGATGCCATAAGGTGCCATAACTCCTGACAGTAATGGTAGATAAATGATTGGTTGTGTTGTGTCGTGTTGCGTTGTGTCGTGTCGTGTCGTGTCGTGTCGTGTCGTGTGTTGTGTCGTGTCGACAGGAAAAGTTTAGATAATTTGAGTGACGAACGGATAGACTTTCTGACACACGGACGGATCCAAACACTCACGGACGGATCCAAACACTCACGGGCGGATCCAAACACGCACGGACGGACATAGAGACACACGGACGGATCCAAAGACGCACGGATGGATCCAAACACGCACGGACGGACATAGAGACACACGGACGGATCCAAACACGCACGGACGGATCCAAACACGCACGGACGGACAGAGAGACACACGTACATTCTTTAAAGTACACAGTGTCCGTAAAAATATCATAGAGAAAAATTTACTTCGTGTTAAATTTTACTTATTAATTATAATATCATGTTTGAGATTATTATTACCGTGTTGTTAAGAATATGTTAATAACAGGATTGTCTCAGTAATTAGCATACGGTTCATTAGAATAAAATATTATATATGTAGTGAAGATTATATCATTATGGTGATAAGGGTTAGTGAGATTATTAATTTCTTTTTTAAATTATTGGAAACAAAATTATTGAAAATCCAAATAAGAAAATGAGTTTTGTTCTTTAAATTTATGAAAGTTTATCTACTCAAAATATGAAGAAAAAATACATAAAAATATTACAAAATACCTAAAAAGTATTAGAAACTAAAAAAAAATAAATAATTAAAAAACATAGAAAAATAACCCTATATATTTAAAACGAAAAAAATATATATTCTATAATTTCATATATAATTTCCTATAATTTAATTAATGTTTCCTCTTAATGCCATTCCTATATGTATATAATCAGGGTTATAGTAGGCGAGAGATATATAATTGCTTGGTATAAGAATAATTAGCTTGTTATCTAAGCATGCTAAGAGCTATATCAGGTGTGGTGACTGTCAGGCCGGGCAGGTGAGTTGTGTGCTGTATGCAAATTAGTCTTGTAGTGGTGTGTGTGTGTGTGTGTGTGTGTGTGTGTTGTCCTTTCCTCTCTTTATTCTTATTTTCTTCCTCTTTTTCTCTTTATCTCTCTATTTTTATCTTTCTTTCTTTCTTTCTTTATCGTTTTTATTGCCTCTCTTGCTCTTTAAATAATCATCCGCACAACCACACCTGTACACCTGCATCTACACCTGCACACACATTACACCTGTACCTACACCCATACCTGCACATGTACACCTACACATCCACAACTAAAGACCCACACACACACCTACACCTACACACCTGTATACCCACACCTGTATACCCACACCTGTACCCACACACCTTTACCTGCACTCTTTCTAAATTAATCAACACAGAATAATTCCAACACCAGGGTCTCACAGGTGTCAGGTGAGGGGGGGGGGGTTGGGGGGGTTAGGGGTACAGGTCTTAGCATACAGGGTCTTCCTCAGGTTAATTAAAGCTTACGTGTAGTGTCCAGTCTTTACCTTACTACACCTGGGATAAACTCTATGTCCCGGTGTGATGTATTTCATTGGTCAATTTATCTTTGTGTATATACAGTTGTCAAGTACACACCTGTTAAGTACACACCTCATAAGTACATATTTGCTAAGTATATACCTGTAAAATACACATGTGTTAAGTATATACCTGTCAAATATACACCTGTTAAGTTTATAGCTGTTGTGTGTACACCTGTTAAGTACACATCTGTTAAGTACACACCTGATAAGTACACACCTGTTAAGTACACACCTGTTAAGTACACACCTGTTAAGTACACATCTGTTAAGTACACACCTGATAAGTACACACATGTTAAGTACACACCTGTTAAGTACACATCTGTTAAGTACACACCTGTTAAGTACACATCTGTTAAGTACACACCTGATAAGTACACACATGTTAAGTACACACCTGTTAAGTACACATCTGTTAAGTACACACCTGATAAGTGCACACCTGTTAAGTACACACCTGTTAAGTACACACCTGATAAGTACACACCTGATAAGTACACACCTGATAAGTACACACCTGTTAAGTACACACCTGTTAAGTACACACCTGATAAGTACACACCTTTTTTTTCTCTCCTCTTGTCCTCCGGATCTTTAAGCAACCCCTCTCTCTCTCTCTCTCTCTCTTTCTCTCTCCCTCGCCATCTCTCTCTCTCTCTCTCTCTCTCTCTCTCTCTCTCTCTCTCTCTCTCTCTCTCTGTATGTCTGGCTGTCTCTTCCTCTCTCGCTCTCTCTCTTTGATCGTCTCTATTTCCTTCTCTCTCTCTCTCTCTCTCTCTCCCTCCTTCCCTCTCTCTCCTTGTTCCAGCCTCTCTCCCTTTCCCTCCTTCTCTCCCTCTCCCTCCCTCTTCTCTCCCTCCCTCTTCTCTCCCTCCCTCTTCTCTCCCTTCCTCCCACACCCTTATCATCTCATTACCACCCTTGAGTTATTTCCTCCCTCTTGATACAGCTTCATGCTTGTAATTACCATTCATTCTTCTTAATGACCTCATTAACGCTGCTAATTATACAACCTTAAGCTCATCGGAACTAAAATTAATGAAATAGATGAATCACATAACAAGAATTTATTAAACCACAAAGAGAATTTTATTAAACCACAAAGAGAATTTTATATATGTGATTTATTTATTTCTTAAGAGGATGAGAAGAGTAAACATTAAGAAATAAATATAAATAAGAATTACCTGAAGATTAGACACCCTATATGGTTTATTTCACGTGATGATTAAACACTATATTGTTATTGTGAGGTTGTGTTGTGTATGTTTCCCCCACCTGAGAGAGAGAGAGAGAGAGAGAGAGAGAGAGAGAGAGAGAGAGAGAGGAATTGGTCTTGGCTTTTATACAATACTATACTCTAGCTTGGGATCTCTCTCTCTCTCTCTCTCTCTCTCTCTCTCTCTCTCTCTCTCTCTCTCTCTCTCTCTCTCTCTCTCAATAATTAATAGGAATGAAACAGAAATGAACTTGACCTCTCTCTCTCTCTCTCTCTCTCTCTCTCTCTCTCTCTCTCTCTCTCTCTCTCTCTCATTAATTAACACTGAACTTGACCTTCTTGGTTCACGTCATATACTGGTTACATTTATGAGCTGAGTTAAGGACGAGGTTAGTTAAGGGGGTAACAGAGGTCAAGTGTGTGTGTGTGTGTGTGTGTGTGTGTAGGTTAGGTTTAGGTTACATTTGGTTAGGTTAGGTTTTTGGCCACTATCTCCCTCCCCCCTTCCCTTCCCCTCCCTTTGTTTCCCTTCTTCACCCCTCCTTTACCCTCCCTTACCTCTCTCTCCCACCCACTCCCTCTCCTCGGTATTTCTCTCTTCCTTCTCCTCCTCTCTCCACCCCCCCTCCCCTTGGCTCCTTCACCTCCATACCCTGTTCCCCCTTTACCTCCTCCTCCCCCCTTTACCCCCCTTACCTCCTCCCTTTGCTAGTACTACATTGCTTACTTAAAACTATTTCACTTTCAACAGGAGAGAGAGAGAGAGAGAGAGAGAGAGAGAGAGAGAGAGAGAATAACGAGGAAAGGGAGTGAAGGTGGAGAGAGGGAGGGAGGGGTGATAAGAGGAAAGGAGGGAGGGAGAGAGAAAGGGAGGGAAGGAGGGCAAATTCCTCTTACCTGTGTACAAGATAGATGACTCCTCTGTGTGTGTGTGTCTGTGTGTGTGTGTGTGTGTGTGTGTGTGTGTAATAATTTCTAACAGAGAAGGAGAAAGGATAAAGCTAGAGAGAGAAACAAAGAGACATACAGACAGACAGAAGGAGACAAAGACAACAATGAAACACCACAACAACAACAACAGCAACAACAAATGATGCAATACCTGTGTACCCCCCCACCCCCTACCACCAACCACCCCTCCCCCTACCCCTCTCTCCTACCACTCACCTCTTATCAAAATCGTAAATATCACTTCAATAAACACATTTCCCAAACACCTTTTAAAATACGGACGATATCTAAACTAGAAAAAAAAAAAAAAAAAAAAAAATAATCAAGTTGACGTGACAGAACGAAATACCATAAACAGTCGACATAAATATAGTTTGGCATCTGGCTGCTAGGTGTCAGTCATCTCTTTATTTTTTGCTTATGTAAACTGATGACTTACACGTCTTGGTATGTAAAGAGAAGTTGTTATTGTTTACCTGCCCAGTTCAGAAGTATAGTGACAGCCATATTATATACTGTACACGGACTAATAGTATTGTACTGTGGATAATTTATTGAATATTTGTGATATTAACTGGAAAGGTGAAAGAAATAATAGTTTGTTAACTGTTGATTGGGATGATAGAACGATGGTAAGTGTTAACTGTGTTGGTTGGTGGAATGTGAACTGTTTTTGTGGGTGTTTTATAGGAGGTAGTGGTTAAGTTTTAGGTAGTTAAGTGGTTGGTGTTCAAGTGTTTGGTGGTCATGTTTTAGGTCGTCAAGTTTTAGGTGATCAAGTGTAAAGTGTTTGTATTATATATTCAAGTGCTATGTATTCAAGTATTAGGTGCTCAAGTATTAGGTGCTCAAGTATTAGGTTCTCAAGTATTAAGTGTTCAAGTATTAGGTGTTCAAGTATTAAGTGTTCAAGTATTAGGTTCTCAAGTATCAGGTCCTCAAGTATTAAGTGTTCAAGTATTAGGTCGTCAAGTATTAGGTGTTCAAGTATTAAACGCTCAAGTACCGCCGAAGCAGAAGAACACGGTACCTACACCTTCAAGAGCATTTCCATCACAAATTTATATTTTTCGAATTATTTTAACTTTTCGATTTCACTAAACTCAGCGTAAGTCTCGATGTTAAGTGATACCTCTACGCATGCGCAGGTGACTTTTAAATATGAATAAGTCAATTGCGTGATGGTTCCTCTGAATGAAGGTTGTACAGTAGTTTCTAAATATTAACAATCTATTTAACTTGTTTTGTTTTTGTAATTAACGCCGCTGTAATTAACATTTTCTAGTCCAATGGTGTTGTGTAAATTTGTGTAACGTGTACAAAAGTGTGGTTGGTGCACACTAGCCAATATCGTGAACTTTGTGAAGGTAAGATTTGGTTAGGTTAGGTTTAGTTTCGTTTAGTTCAAAATGCTGCCAACTTCATGCGATGGTAATTGTTGGTATGGGAAGGGAAGGGGGGGGGGGGGTCGTAGCTCCTATATTGCATTGTTAACTAAACTTACGATCGTTAGGGTAGTTTAGTTAATTGCTGGTTGGTTGGTTTAGTCTCTAGGTAAGGGTATATAGTTTTAGCCGGGGATGTGGTGTTTCAATCGACTCTCACCTTTATACGAAGATCAGAATAATAAAGTACTAAATCCAGGTTATGAGTACTGATACACCTGGAGATTACATGTACTAATCTACTAATGTACTCATCTTGTACTCTTTATGAAGTACTTGGTAGATAATTCACATGTAATTATTCCATGTACTTAAATATGTACAGTACATCAGTCATATTGTGAGAGCCTTGTTGATCACGTACATATGTATGTTTAGTACATTTACACGTGTACAAAAGGTGTACATGACTAGCCTGCATGTGATTCTTAGTGACGTCATATATGTTTCAACCCCCCCCCCCCCTCCTCCTAATGTACTAAAGTAGTGAAGATGTACACGAGGAGAGTTACTCATAAACTCCCATTACTTCCTTGTCGTAATGTTTGACGACAAGGAAAGCTTATGTTTTATATTGACTCTGGGGATAACAATGGTGCAATTAAGATTAGGGAAAGGAAAACTCACCCTTGTGTTGTATGGTCGTACGTGTGTGTGTGTGTGGTGCCACTTGGTGTATGTATTTAACCTTAGAGGGTGAATGGTTCTTTATGGTGTTGCCACTTAGTTGATTTTGTTTTTAATTTTGTTTTGATTTTTTTTAATCAGCTGACATATGATACTGATGTACGATGATTTATTCAAGAGTAACTTTCCTATAACAAAATTCAATATAAAACAGATATAAGACATATTACTGTTTTAATTATAGAGTAATATAATCATATAAGTGTATTAAAAAGATGTAAATTAAATAAAACAAAATTGTCGACGCTGGTAACTCGTGAAAGTAAAATGGCTCCATCCATACCAGAGAGTTAGAGAGACAGCGTCATATAAAACCGTGCGGCTACGTGCTTATCATTAACAAATATCCTAAGTATGAGTGTACAATGCATCATCTAATATATGTACACGTCACCACCACTACCACCATTACCACCATCGACCGACTACAGGCACAACAAATGATCCACGTCTCCTGCGCCGCTGAGCTATGGGGCTGTCCCTCGCGTTGCAATGTTGTGTCATACCGTTTAATATTTAACGGATCATTAAGACTTGTAAAGGGACATAAACAACAGGTGAGGAGAATAATTCCGGGTAGCACAAAGAGTTCAAATAATTATGTGCATCATCTAGGCTTTAAGAAACATACGTAGGAAATTGAGTTAGTCTGTTTTAGGGTGAAATATGGTAGTGAGTTATGATAGGAGAATGTTGTGGTGTTTGCTGTTTAATGTTTAGTGTGAGTCAACTTCTGCCATCCTTTTTATCTTATTCTCTTTCTTTTTCCTCTCCTTCTGCCTTCCTCCTCCTCCTCTCTCTTCTTTCTACTCTTCCTCACCTTCTTTCTTTCATTCACCCTCTTCCTTTCATTCTTCCTCTCCCTTTAAATCTCCCTTCTTCTTCCTTTCCTTCCCCCTTCCTCTTCCTTCTATTGTCCCCTCTTCCTTCCATCTTCGTCTTCTCTTCCCCCTTCCTCCTTTCATCCCCTCCTCTTCCTTCCATCCCTTATTACCATTCTTCTTTGTTACATCCAGATGACGTCACAACAAGAAGACCAGTTTGGGGAATTCTAATTGGCTCTCGGTCTTAGTAGTTAACGCGGGGCTCCACCAATCACGAGCAGGTAATCGGTTCAACACTGTGCAATTGGCAGAGTTGTGCAGCATCTTAATTCACTCTCATTCAACCAAGGAATTGTTGATCAGATCTTCGAGTTTGTGTGGGCTGGGCAGGGTGGCGGGGTAGCCAATCAGTGACTTTGGTAGCGCAATTTGAGGCATAATAGCCAATCAGAAGCTCGGAAGAAATGCATGAGCCATAATAGCCAATCAGAAGTTCGGAAGGAATGTATGAGAATTATTAGCCTATCATAAGCTCGGAGGGAATGTATGAGGTATAATAACCAATCAGAAGCGCCTAAAGATTGTATTTCAGTATCCAATCAGAAGTTCTATGACGTTATCACAAGCCAATCACGTCTTTTTAAACGTCTCCATTAGCCAATCAGAAGTTAGTTTAAAGAATTCTTATCTATCACGTATTTTTGACCGTATGCATTGGCCAATCAGAGGTGTATCACGCAATTCACAACATTCTTTAGCCAATGAAAAGTTAATTAAAGGAATCGTAAGCCAATTACACATTTCTAAACGAGTTCATTAGACAATTAGACGTTATCAATTGAAATTCCCTTTGCCTGTTATACGCTTATCAGTCAGAATTGTGTAAGTTATCGTTTACTTAACCACACACACACACACACACACACACACACACACCAGAGAATCGTTGGTTCACATGAAGGTTAGCCACCAAGCTTATTTTCACCTTAAAGATTATCCCCAGCTTATTTCATCTAAAGTTTACCTGCCATACCTACGTTAATTCAGCAGTGGTGTGAGGTAACGACACACCACAGAACCAAGTGTAGTACTTCAGACACTGTCGACCTAAATTTACAGTTGAGGGAGTTGAGGTGGTCGAGTTCAGTACCCGATCGCATTGTGGGTGGTGGTGCAGGGATGGTGTGGGTGGGAGAGGGATGGTGTGGGTGGTGGGGGAGGGATGGTGTGGGTGGCGGACCGTATATGGTGGACATGGGGTGGCAACGGAGGGGGTGGGTAGTGGGTGGCAGGACAAGGGGTGGTGGTGGTAGTAGTAGTAGTAGTAGTAGTAGTAGGTGGTATGGGGTGGGTGGTGGATGGCAGACCAGGGGTGGTAATTATGAGAGACGAAGCATCGCCACCCCGCCCACCGCCCTCTCCCCAGCACCACCCTCACTCAGCGCTATAAGGGCATAACTCAGCCACCCTCGCTCACACCTCTGTAGACGAATTAATAGATAAACAAACAAACAAATATATAAACGAATATAGATACAGATATAAAAATAGATAAATTATATAATAAAGATATCAAAGAATAAAGTCCAGGTTAAGGATAAAACTGAATAGACACTGAAAAAAGTTTGATAAATTACCATAGAAAATCAAAACGAAAAAATAGGTAAAGAAAAGAAATATATAGAAAATTGTGATAAATGTGACATAGATATAGAGAAATCACTGAATAGATTAAAATGGTAGAACTGCCTTGTTTGTGAGTAACTTGTGGGTTGTTTACGGTAACGGGTGGTAGTAATTTGGGTTAACTGACAGGTGTGGCGGACAGGTGTAGGGACAGGTGTGGGCCAGAATTAGGGTTTTGTTGTGGATAGGAAAGACACATAACTATAATATTGATTGAATGACATAGGGATAATGTGTGTGTGTGTGTTGTGGCGACCTGTGGTGAAGTGGTCAGCATGCTCGTCTCGCCAGCTAGTGGACCCGGGTTCGATCCCCAGGCAGGGTGAAACTATGGCCAAGTTTCTTTACGCCATTTGCCTCTGTCTACCGAGCAGTAATTGGGAACCTGGACGTTAATCCATTTGCGGATCGTGTTCCGGGGTAATGGTTAGCCAGTGCAGTTGGCGAGTTGTCCGGTCTTCTCGGATTATTCCGTGACACTGGGTCATGGAACTCGTTACCTCATGGTGCGGTTGTTGTGTTGGCGACAGCTTCTATACCTTAAAGAAATTCACGCCTAGGTGGCCCTTGGGCCGGCCATCCTCGTTACACGAGGGGCAACCATTATTATTATTATGTGTAGTGTGTAGTGTCTATGTATGTATGCTCGTGTGTGTGTGTGTGTGTGTGTAGTATCGTCCCTAATCACACACACATATAAAACCCGTCACAAACAAATGAACGCTCTTAACACAGTATAAACTCAGATCTAAATGAATTCTTAACAGGAGATAACTTATCCCAGCATGTCCCAGCCTCCTCTCCACCTCCCCACCCACTACCCACCTCCCCACCCACTCCCCACCTCCCCACCCACTCCCCACCTCCCCACCTCCCCCTGGTACCGGAGAACCAGTCGGTGCCGGGAGAATAACACCCCAACACACTCAGGAAAAGTATTGTTAATTGAAATTCCAATTAAGCAGTATTTTACGAGTGAACGCTAGCCATAATACTCATGTGGCAACCCTTACCATCGTTACTCCCTCACCCCTTCTCCCTCACCCCCTCCCTCACCCCCTCCCTCACCCCCTCCCTCACCCCTCCCTCACCCCCTCCCTCACCCCCTCCCTCACCCCCTCCCTCACCCTCATCCCTACCCCCTCCTCCCCCCTCCCTCACAATTTACACCACGATCATTTTGGAATTTTTATCAACCTTATCAAATCCGATACGCTGATTATCCCAGGCTCTACGCACGCTGTTGGGTATTCTATAAAGATTTAAATACTCTCGACTATTAATCACGTGGTAATGGTGTACATATGTGTGTGTGTGTGTGTGTGTGTAAATGAGCGGGGCGTGTGGTTTTAAGGGAGGTTGGTCATTACACCTGGTTTGGATAGGTGATTAGGGGTGAGGGGAAGGTGATTAGAGGTGAGGGGTCGTTTGTTATTGGGTAGTAGTGACCAGTAGGGCTAATTTAGCAGTGTAATGACGCTCGCGGGTTGACACCTTGGCCACGCCCACAACCCTCTACCTACCTACCTCATTAACGCTCTCTTACCTGTCCACACCAAGGGCGTATCCCACCACCTTGTTCACTCACTCGCTCGTTCGTCTTTCCTTCATGACTGAGGGGGTGGGAGAGGTAAGGGAAGGAGGGTAGGTGAGGTGAGGGAAGGACGGGAAGGAGGGTAGGTGAGGGAAGGAGGGTAGGTGAGGTGAGGGAAGGAGGGTAGGTGAGGTGAGGGAAGGAAGGGAAGGTAGGGTAGGGAAGGGAAGGGAAGGAGAGGGAAGGAAGGGAAGGTAGGGTAGGGAAGGGAAGGGTAGGGGAGGGAAGGAAGGGAAGGTAGTGTAGGGAAGGGAAGGGAAGGGAAGGAGGGGAAGAGATAATTGTGAAGAAGGGCTACGGAAGGAAGGAAAGAAGGAAGGAAGGAAGAAAGGTGGGAAGGGAAGGAAGGGAAGGATGATATTTAACCCATTCTTGGACCCATATTGAGATCGAACCCACCACTTGCCCTCTAATATCTTATGACTCTATTGCCCACACAGAGTCGCCTAAAACATTGCCCATCTTTAGCCCATTATATTGTTGTTTATCTTCAAGGACATCACAACCTTGCCCACCCCCAGGCCCACCACACTCCTGCCCACCCTCAGGCCACACCACACTCCTGCCCACCCTCAGGCCACACCACACTCCTGCCCACCCTCAGGCCACACCACACTCTTCCCCACCCTCACACATACCACCCTCACACCCACTACACTTCTGCCCACTGTTAGATCCACCACAATCCTGCCCACTCTCAAACCCACCACACTCAGCCCACCCTTATGTCTGTTTACTTACACCCCAATACATCTTAAAGTCAACCCACCATACCCACCGATATATTTTAACCCACCCTTACCCACCACAATGACTTCTTAAACCCACTTCTACCCACCTCCACACCTACATTTAACTCACCTCAGAGGACCATTGAAAATAATTGTACTCCACCATTTTAAAAGCGTGCAGGTGTGTGTGTGTGTGTGTGTGTGTGTGTGTGTGTGTGTCCAGGTGAGATCTCAGGTGCTGTTTCATCCCAATATAACTATTTTTTTTTACATTGTTTTGTTAATTATATTTTATTCACTAAACGAATCATTGTTATTGGATAGTTTAATAATGATAATGTTGATAGTTATAATGATGATAATTTTAGTAATAATAACAATGATGAGAGTAATGTCAGTTATTATTATTATTACATTTCTATTATTTTATTACCAATTAAATATTTGAATTATAATATTTTTAGTATGGAATATTTTAATGATAAAATACTCAATAATATTCATTTTCTTCATTACCTTCAAAAGACACTTACTTCAGATAGCTATTCCACATACCGCCAGGTCCTTATAAACACCAATTACCTCATACGTACATAAATAAACCTTAATGGTCGTTAATAACTCTGATTGGCTGTTCATTAACCAATAAGCCTATATTTTTTGGGTGCCTAATGGACGCAGGTGAAGGAAAGAGGGAAGATAGTGCTATGATTGGGAAGTAATTATGGTCGAGGTTCTATTGGTGAAGGTATACGGGAGTGAGCCTTATTGTATGTCGTGAGGAAGGGGGGGTTGTAACCGTGTTGTTTTGGTGACTTTATTTTGTTGTTGAGTCATTAGAGACGATAAGGTACACACACACACATCTATACCTACACACACACACACACACACATATCTATACCTACACACACACACACACACACACACATATCTATACCTACACACACACACACACACACATCTATACCTACACACACACACACACACATCTATACCTACACACACACACACACACAAGAGAAGATCCCTGTCTTACTGTCACTCCCGACCACCCACACACCACCACCTGTTATTTTACCTGTCTCTCTAATTATCCGGTATACCTGTCTCTAATTATCCGGTATACCTGTCTCTAATTATACGGTTTACCTCTGTAATTATCCGGTTCAACTCTAATTATCCGGTTTACCTCTGTAATTATCCGGTTTGACTGTCTAATTATCCGGTTTACCTCTGTAATTATCCGGTTTACCTGTCTCCAATTATCCAGTTTACCCATCTCCAATTATCCAGTTTACCTGTCTCCAATCATCCTGTTTACCTGTCTCCAATTATCCAGTTTACATGTTAATTATCCTGAATTTACAAATAAATATTTTTTTTCCAGGAATTCATCCTATGTTTACCAGAAGTTTATCCTGAGTTTACTTGCAAGTTATCCTAAGGGGGAGGTGGAGAGGGGGGAGGGAAGGGGGGAGGGAGGGAGGGAGGGAGGGAGGGAGGGAGGGGGGAAGGGGGAGGGAGGGGGGAAGGGGGGAGGGAGGGAGGGAGGGAGGGGGTCAAACGAGATCTTCCAAACCTATTACTAGCCTGACCTTCACCCAGACCAGTGTGTTTTGTTGCCTGCTCCTTGTTTTATCTTCCCCGTGTGTGTTGGGGGCGACCTGTGGTGAGCATGGTCGCCTCACAAGCTAGTAGACCCGGGTTCGATCCCCAGGCAGGGTGAAACTATGGGCAAGTTTCTTTACGCCATTTGCCTCTGTCTACCCAGCAGTAATGGAACCTGGATGTTTATCGATTTGCGGATCGTGTTCCGGAGTAATGGTTAGCCAGTGCAGTTGGCGAGTTGTCCGGTCTTCTCGGACTATTCCGTGACACTGGGTCATGCAGCTCGTTAACTCAGGGTGTGTATATCAGTAGTCATGTTCTTTGTCTCTTGTAAATACATATGTAGTGAGAACTTTATGTATAACTTAAACGAGGTATATTGTTCACAGGTATGTATAAATTATGTATTGACGAACATTCTAGTCTATTTATTAATCATCTCGATACTCAACATCGCCAGCACGAGAAGTAATATCAATGCCTGGCGATCATTATTAAAGTACAGTGTCAATTTTATTTAGGCTGCATTAATTCCCGGTTACCTTCCTTCCTATCGCCTTGTCTCTACCTGGTGTGTGTGTGTGTGTGTGTGTGTGTGTGTAAGGACGATCTGCATGAGGAGGTGGGGGGGTGGTGGGGGGTTGTACTGCCATAAAAGACCTGGGCTAACAAGCTGTAAACTGGTACTGTGTGTGTCGACCCCCTCAACAACCTCTCGAGGGGGGGGGGGGGGTAGTATGAGAAGGGTAGGATAGGATGCTGGTGGGATGGAGAGGGATAGGAGATGAGTGGGAAGGATGGGGGATGAGAGGGAAGGTATGCAGAGGGAAGTGAAAGGGGAGAAGGTGGGAAGGGAGAGGTAGGAAAAGGGAAAGGAGAGTAAGGAAAGGGGAAAGAAGGGGAGAACAGAGGAAGGTGATGAATAAAGAATCAAAGGCAAGAATTAACGAGAAGAAAGGGAACTAGGGAAGACGAGAAGGATTGAAGATGATGTAGAGAGAAAGCGATAGGAGAGAATTAAAGAAAATAATACAAATGAGAAGAGAAAGGGAACAAGGGAAGAAAGGGAGGAAAGATGTAAAGAGAAATTAGATAAAAGTGAAGAAAAAGAAAAGGTAAATATAGATAAGAAAATGAAGATAATGGGGAAGAGGAAAGAGAACTGGGAGGATTGAAGGAGGAATAGGAGAAGGTAGAAAGAATAAATGAGATTAGAATTGTTTTGATTTTTTCGTTTTTTACAATTTTTTTCAAGTATAAACCTATTTTTTTTAAGATATAGGCCTATGGCTGAAGGAAGTATGATTGAAATAATGATAATGATGATAATGTAATAATAATAATAATAATAATAATAATAATAATAATAATAATAAATAATGTTTTTGCTGTTGTTTATATTTTTGTCTAATTATTTTGTTATTAATTCTTTCCATTTTCCTGGTTATTATAAATTTTTCCCTCACCGATCGTTAGTTTTCCTTCTGTTCGTCATTTCCTCTTTGTTTTTCCTCCTCTTCGTCGCCTCTTCCTTTTCTTTCATTTCTATTCTTCTTAACTTTCATTTTTCCTCCTGCCCTCATCCTCCCGCCTCCTCCTCTTCCCCTTCCTCTTAGCGACACAGATAAAGAATGTGTGAAAGTCTGAGGTGGAGATAGAGAGGAGATAAGAAAGAGGGAGGAGGAAGAGGGGGAAGGAAGAGAATGAGGAGGAGGGAAGGAAGGGAAGGGGAGGGGGGGGGGCACAGGTGACGTCCGTAGGCACAGGAAGTGGGGAGAAGGGCGGTGGTCCAGTTTATGTCACGAGAGGCCACCACAGGGAATGGGGAGAGGGAGAGAGAGAGGGAAAGGAAGGAAGAGGGAGGAAGGAGAGGAAGAAGGAGGGAGAAGAAGGAAAGGTGAGGAGGAGGAGGAAGGAACGAGGAAGATGGAGGTAAGGGAAGAAAAGAGAAGAGAAGGGGAGAGAAATAATGCAGGTAGAAAGGAAAAGGAAGATGATAGGAGAAAAAGGAGGTAGACGAAGAACAGTAGCAGAAGAAGGAAGAAGAGAGAAGAAGGAGGAGAAGGAAGAAAAAGAGAGAGGAGGAGGAGGAGGAGGAGAAGAGAATGCATGTGTCATAATGTTTTCTTATGTCGTTTAATGTTGTGTGATATAATCTGTATACCAGTTTTCATACTTAACACACACACACACACACACACACACACACACACACACATACATACACACACACACACACACACACACACACACACACACACACACACACATACACCTGTATTTTGACAAATTACTATCTGGAGTATTTCAACATATCCTGTGTAATTCTTTCTCCTGGTACTGTGACGTATGTATGTATGTATGTATGTATGTGTATGTATGTATGTTTCTTTTCATTTCCACTATTTCTATAATCTTTTGTGTATAATTCTATAATTTGTGTCTACGTAGAGAGAGAGACAGACAGACAGACAGACAGACAGACAGACACAGACACACAGACAGACACAGACAGACAGACGTAGTGATTTATGAGACAAAATAAGCAAGGAACAGAAAACCTCACGTACGGATACTTAAGATAAGGTTGATTAGGAAATACCTGACCTAAACGTGTTCAGACTTCGTATACAACACAATGATCTTGAGAGTCAAATATTCCCCTCCCCCCTCCCCCTCCCCCCCTCCCCTCCCCCCTCTCCCTCCCCCTTTTTTTTTTTGAGTACGATGATATTTACACCTTTTTCTTCTTCTGAGTACCATTACAGTACTCAAGGGAATAATAGGGTGTTTTATTATAGGGGTTTGATATCGTGTACTCATATTAAGGTATTGTATTCATAAGGGGGTTATTTTATCGTAATCAAGGGGTTAAGTTGTTCGTTTTTTTTTTTTTTTTTTGTTGTCCGTTTTTTTTTTGTTTCTGTTCGTTTTTTTCTGTTCGTTTTTTCTGTTGTCCGTTTTTTTTTTTCTGTTCGTTTTTTTCTGTTGTCCGTTTTTTTGTTTCTGTAGTCCGTTTTTTTGCTCCAGTTGTCCGTTATTTTCTGTTTTCCTTTTTTTCTGTTGTCCGTTTTTTTTTTGCTTCTGTTGTCCGTTTTTTTGTTTCTGTTGTCCGTTTTTTGTTTCTGTTGTCCGTTTTTTGTTTCTGTTGTCCGTTTTTTGCTTCTGTTGTCCGTTTTTTCTCCCCTTCTCGTCTGTTACCGGACTCAGGATGTAAACAGAATACCACGTAGAGAGGGGAAAAAGGGGGGGGGGGAGGGGAGAGGGGGGGGGGGGGAGGTTATCCAATCACTAAACGGAAAATACCAGGTCAGTAGGAATGCCGGGTTATCATTGGTTGGTCCTGGTAGTGGTTCCCGAGGTCGTTTGCTGCTTCTCTTGTGTTTATTTTTATCTATCAATCAAATCTTCTGGGATGTTGTTTTTTTTTTGTGTGTTTGTTTTTGTTTGTTTTTGTTAGCCAGTAGTAGTTTGGTTCATGACGTCATTCGGCAATATTTATCCTCAACCAATCAGGGTGTGTTTTGATTGGTGGTTTGGTTCATGACGTCATTCACCGATATTTATCCTCGACCAATCAGGGTGTGTTTTGATTGGTGGTTTGGTTCATGACGTCATTCACCGATATTTATCCTCGACCAATCAGGGTGTGTTTTGATTGGTGGTTTGGTTCATGACGTCATTCGGCAATATTTATCCTCGACCAATCAGGGTGTGTTTTGATTGGTGGTTTGGTTCATGACGTCATTCACCGATATTTATCCTCGACCAATCAGGGTGTGTTTTGATTGGTGGTTTGGTTCATGACGTCATTCGGCAATATTTATCCTCGACCAATCAGGGTGTGTTTTGATTGGTGGTTTGGTTCATGACGTCATTCACCGATATTTATCCTCGACCAATCAGGGTGTGTTTTGATTGGTGGTTTGGTTCATGACGTCATTCGGCAATATTTATCCTCGACCAATCAGGGTGTGTTTTGATTGGTGGTTTGGTTCATGACGTCATTCGGCAATATTTATCCTCGACCAATCATCTGACACACTTTACTGTCTTTAATTTTATCATTATATTTCATTATTGTACGGTGTGACTTCTCCAACATAGCTTCAGTCTCCTCCAACATAGCTTCAGTCTCCTCCAACATAGCTTTAGTCTCCTCCAACATAGCTTCAGTCTCCTCCAACATAGCTTTAGTCTCCTCCAACATAGCTTCAGTCTCCTCCAACATAGCTTCAGTCTCCTCCAACATAGCTTCAGTCTCCCCCAACATAGCTTCAGTCTCCCCCAACATAGCTTCAGTCTTCCTAACATAGCCTCTACTCACTCACTCACTCACTCATTCACTCATAAATGCCAACATACCTGAAGTAAAAGGCTTTTTCCTACATCAGTGATCTCCTCCCTTAACCTAACCTAACTTAACCTAACCTAACCTAACCTAACCTAACCTAACCTGTTTTTATTTATTTATATATTTCTTGACATTCTTTCTTATTTCTTCAGATCTGTTTAGGTTAGGTTAGGTTAGGTTAGGTTAGGCTAGGCTAGGCTAGGTTTGGTTTGGTTTGGTGAGGCTGGGTTGGGTTGGGTTAGGTTAGGTTAGGTTAGGTTAGGTTAGGTTAGGTTAGGTTAGGTTAGGTTAGATGAGAGAGAGAGAGAGAGAGAGAGAGAGAGAGAGAGAGAGAGACATAAACGCGTCTCCATAATCGTCCACATAGTCAGCATTCCTGTAGTGCCTCTGATGCCGTCTCGCTTCGCTTGTCATCGTAGCCAGGAAATAGCATTTGATATACTGTACTTTGGACTACCCCTCATGAGATGGCGGGAGGGGGGGGGTGCTGCCTGTATACTGTTGCCTGTTGGGGTGTATACTGTTGCCTGTTGGGGTGTATACTGTTGCCTGTTGGGGTGTATACTGTTGCCTGTTGGGGTGTATACTGTTGCCTGTTGGGGTGTATACTGTGTCCTTTGTTACCTGTTGGGATGAATATTGCGTTGTCAGTGTTACCTGTTACCTGTTTCATGTACACTGTTACCTGTTACCTGTTACCTATGACCTGTACACTGTTACCTGTATAGCATTAACCTGATACCTATTATGTATAAATCCACATCAAAATATTCTAAAATCGTATCGAAATGTTAAAAAAATCCTATCAAAATGTCGTAATTTTTATCTATATCATTATATCACTTTCTTAATAAAACACTAAATATGTTAAGCTACAAATAACATGATAATTATACCTCTTGGGATTATTAACTAACTGTCAAAGCCTTAATGACCTGATCCTAATTAACTTATCATGACTAATTATGTTGTTTAATGAGTAGTATATTAATGAGGGTAATTATTGGGAGGAAGGGAATAGTATTTTGTGTATTTCTGTTTTTTTAGTGTATCGGGTGTAGGAGTGTGGGTGTAGGGGTGTGGGTGTGTAGGTGTGGGTGTGTGGGTGTAGGGGTGTGGGTGTAGGTGTGTGGGTGGAGGGGTGTGGGTGTAGGGGTGTGGGTGTAGGGTGTGGGTGTAGGGGTGTGGGTGTGAGGGTGTAGGTGTAGGGGTGTAGGGTGTTGGGGTGTGGGTGAGGGTGTAGGGGTTGGGGTGTAGGGGTGTGGGTGTAGGGATGTGGGGGTGTGGGTGTATGGGTAGGGGTGTGGGTGTAGGGGTGTAGGGGTGTGGGTGTGTGGGTGTAGGGGTGTGGGTGTGTGGGTGTGGGTGTAGGGGTGTGGGGGTGTGGGTGTATGGGTAGGGGTGTGGGTGTAGGTGAGGGTGTGTGGGAGTGGGGGTGTAGGGGTGTGGGTGTGAGAGTGTAGTATATGGGTGAAGAAAGACCCAGAGAAAAGAACAAAACACAAACAAAGAAGAGAAGTAAGAAGAACAAGAATAAAACGCAGACGAATAAAACTAAGAATAAGAATAAGAATCAGACAAAAAATATTGATGATCCAGAGAAGAAGAACAAGAAGAACAAGAAGGGTAGAAGCAGAAGCAGGAGAAGAAGAAGGAGGGGAAGAAGGAGGAGAAGGAGCAGCAGAAGGAGCAGGAACATCACCTCAGCCATACCAACATACCAGAGGGTCTTCCCACTAAATGTTCCAGCGACTTGTTCTTGCTCGCCAGAGAGAGAGAGAGAGAGAGAGAGAGAGAGAGAGAGAGAGAGATATGTATTTCACCTGAAGATTAGGTAAAGTAGTGTAGATTAGGTTAGGTTAGGTTAGGTTAGGTTAAGTTTGGTTAGGTTAGGTTAGATTAGATTAGGTTAATGTTATGGTGATGTATCTTCAGGTGATCCGTATATTTAGTCTGCCCTCACACACACACACACACACACACACACACACACACAGACACACACACAGCATTTTATGAGCTCAATTGATCGTGAAATTGTGAAACTTTCTGCGATGTGTGTGTGTGTGTGTGTGTGTGTGTGTGGTGTGTGTGTGTGTGTGTGTGTGTGTGTGTGTGTGTTAAATCTGACCATAGATGTTGTTAAAGGTGAATTAGACAAGTGTCAATGATAGTTAGTGAGTAAGTGGCAACACGTGTACTGTAGTGAACATAGAGAGAGAGAGAGAGAGAGAGGAGAGAGAGAGAGAGAGAGAGAGAGAGAGAGGACACGGGAAAGGATACGATGAAAGGGAAGTGAGAAGGAAAAGGAGGAGGAGATAGAAATAAGAATAATCAGAAGGAAAAGACAGAAACAGAGAAACAAGAAGAGGAGGAAAAAAGAATGGGGAAGAGATGTAAACAAGAAGAGGAGGAAGATAGAGAATAATAATAAGAAGAAGATAGAAGAATGAGACGAAGAAAGAAGAAGAATGTAAGAGACTCTCCCCCCCCCCCCCAAAAAAAAAAAGTTCACCTGAAATTAAGGTACCATTTGTCAGGTGTCTGGGGGCACTGTGCTATATAACCTTGAGCCTTACCTGTGTACCACCTAAGCAAGATTTATAGAGAGGAATCACCAAAGGGGAGATATGAAAAGCCTCTTGAGAGACTGAAAGAGAGCGAGAGAGAGACTTATTCCTAACACAATTCGATTCCTGTCACCTAAAAAAAAAAAAAAATCGAATGTTTTATAAATTTACGATCTTCTTTCCTAAAACCTATTTGAGGGTTAAAACATTATCCTATTTGGATTTGTTTTATGTTTTAAGAAGGTTTAGTTTTTTTTTTTATACAGTAATATATTAAGAAGGGAAGGGGATAAAAAAAAAGGTCATTGAACTTTTAAAGAGAGTTCAAAAGTGCATTGAAGTTTTGCATCTTAAATGACTCTCTTTCAGGACGATGCTAAGATAGATGGCGTACATTAGACGGGGAATAAGAGGTGGGGATATTTATGTGTCTCCTCACCCCCCTTCCCCTCTCCCCCCCCCACACTTCCTTCTCTCACCACCCCCTTCACCCCTACCCCTTCCTTTCACCCCTCCCCCTCTTCTCCTCACCCCCCTTCTCCCCTACCCCTTCCTTTCACCCCTCCCCCCTCTTCTCCTCACCCCCCTTCCCCCTACCCCTTCCTTTCACCCCTTCCCCCATCTTCTCCTCACTCCCCTTCCTCCTCACTCGTTCTCTCACCTCTCTCTCACTCCCTTTCCTCTCCCTCTCCTCTTCCTTCTCCCTATTTCTCCTCCTAGACCCCTCGGTGGTGGGGTGTTATCGGGTCTTCTTCTTCTTCTTCTTCTTTCGGTTCGGTCGTTGTCGGGTTCTCTGTCGGTCTTGGGTATTGTCGGGTCTCCTTCTCTCTCTCTTGGTTCAGTTGGGTTCGGGTTCTGGTTGCTGGTTTGGGTTCTTCTACTCGTTCTTTTTTATCTTGGGTCTTTTGGGTTTGTTATGTAAATTTTGGGTCTCCTTCGGGTCACTTTTGGGTCACTTTCGAGTCACTATCGGGTCACTTTCAGATCACTTTCGCCATCATGCGCGTCACAGGGGGCTGGACAACACCTCAGCCACTACATTTGTAATTGGTGGAGACACACAGGAGGGCGTGGCCAACACATATAGGAGGGCGTGGCCAACACATATAGGAGGGCGTGGCCACACATAGGGGGGCGTGGCCAACACACAGGAGGGCGTGGCCAACACACAGGAGGGCGTGGCCACACATAGGAGGGCGTGGCCAACACATATAGGAGGGCGTGGCCAACACATATAGGAGGGCGTGGCCAACACACAGGAGGGCGTGGCCAACACACAGGAGGGTTTGACCAACACACAGGAGGGCGTGGCCAACACACTCATGGTATATACAATACAATACACATGTAGACGTTCTTGAATATGTGTGTATGTAAGTGTGTGTGTGTGTGTGTGTGTGTGTGTGTGTGTGTGTGTTATGACCACTACTTGATACTCTGATCATTAAAGGTGATTAATACTAGGATCATTATAGCTCACTAATTAATGGATGTCGTAGGATAAGTAAATAGAAAGTATTATGGCAATGTTAAGTTGTTTACACTTTTACAGGTAATGATATAATTTACCTGGGGTTTATATACCGGTTGGGTGTACCGAGAGAGAGAGAGAGAGAGAGAGAGAGAGAGAGAGAGAGAGAGAGAGTGAGTTAGCTTTATCAGTATCTCCCTTCTTCACAGTTATCAGGCCTGTGCTTTCTCTGTTCGTTACTCTTAGCTCTCTCTCTCTTTTCTCTCTTTTCTCCTGACTGTGTGTTTGTCTTTCTTTCTCTTTCTCTATTCTTTCTCTATCCTCCCCCCCCCTCTCTCTCTCTCTCTCTCTCTCATGGTAAGTTTCGTCACCGTTGCGTCTTCCTCCTCTTTATCCTCTCTCTCTCTCTCTGTCTCATTTATTGTTTTTTTATGTTTTATCTCCTCTTCTTATCACGACATGGCCTTTATGGGTTTGTGATTGGTTTTATATCGTGTGTGTGTGTGTGTGTGTGTGTGTGTGTGTGTGTGTGTGTTCATCATAACTACAATTACTCACAATCATCTTCAACCACCATCACCATCCTGCAACCACCATCACCACCATCATCTAGAACCACCACCACCACAACTACCACCATTACCATTAATCCGACCCTTCACCATCATGGCTATCACCATCACCATTATCCCCGATCATCATCATCATCATCACCATCACAGGCACTCCAATCACTGCCATCATCACCATCATTTTTATATTCATCATCGTCATCACATCACCATTACAACCCAACCATCATAATTTCTACCACCACCATCACCACCATCATCACCATCACCACCACCTGCACCACCACCCACCACCATCACCATCACCACCACCTGCACCACCACCACCACCTGCACCACCACCAACATCACCACCATCACCATCACCACGCACCATCTCTCCCTCCATAAGCGTCCGGCGGATGTCACGGTATCAAACACTATCACTCGATCAGCTATCATGGGCGGCTGGGTGGCTGGAGAGGACGGGTGGCACTGGGTGGGAGGTAGGGACCGGGTAGGTGGGGTGGACTGGGTGGACTGGGTGGGTGGGTGGGAAGACCTCATCATTAATCACCTCTAGACCATTAAACAATCAACACAAAAATAGCGAGGGACCTAAAAATGGACTTGTGGAACGCCGTTGTGTTGGGGAGCTGAAGAGGGCTGACGCGGATGGTCCTTCAGGCTTAGCTCCAGAGGCCCAAATAGACGTGATTTATTTATTTTTTACTCCCGTATTTTGGGTTGAGAAATATGATCCAGTTATGACCAATTTATTTATTTATTAACCTAACCTAACCTAACCTAACCTAACCTAACTTAACTTAACTTAACCTAACCTGTCATCATTGCGACGTAGATTAAAGAGAGCGAGACAAAAGTGTTCTTCCATTACCATTTATTTAGCGGGAACATTTTTAACGTACGAAAGGAGTGAGTAGAGAATCCGGGATCATGTGATAGGTGGGGTGTGGTGGGGTGGGGTGAGGTGGGGTAGGGGTGAGGTGGGGTGGGGTGGTGGTGAGGTGGAAGAGGTGAGTGGAGGGGCTGAGGTTTGCAGTGCGTTGGTGCAGGCATGCATGGCTAACTGCCCTCATGATACTATTTCAACAACAAGTCCTCTTATCGGGGACCTCTCTTGCGGCTGGGAACTGTCTCAGCTGCGGCTAATGCGGGCCCGATATCACGTTTTTACTGATGCCGATCTATGCCCAAGCTGCCGGGAAAGCCTCGTTATCGGATTCCACTCAGGTTGTTGGGGGAGGGGGGGGGGGAGGAAACTAATTTTAGGAAAACAAATGTTGGTTTTAGATGTGTGAGGCGCGTTACCCGGCATCCCAGGCAGGCATCGGGGTGAGGCTTGGTTGTGTACTGCTGCAGGTGTTTAGAGAGAGAGAGAGAGAGAGAAAGAGAGAGAGAGAGAGAGAGAGATTGAAAAACGAGATGAGAGAGATAGAGAGAAAGAGGTGAGGGAGAGATAATGAAGAAAAAATGAGAAAGATAAAGAGGAAGAAAAGAAAAAAAAAAGGAGAGATAGTGAGATAGAACTTAAGAAATATTAAAGCAATGATGAGAATTTTTTTACGTATTTAAGATGTTGATTTTTAACCTAACCTAACCTAACCTAACCCCATATCCTAACCTAACGACCTCATTAGGCAGTAGGTAAGGATCGTTATATAATTCCTTCTCAGATCTTCCTCCTCTTCCTCCCTGACGCTGAGGAAGACCCTGACAAGATCTGGGCTTTAACAGGAAGTTCACTAGACGAAGGAAGGGAGGGAAGAGGGAAGGGAAGAGGGAAGGAGGGAGGGGTGGAAGGGCTATCATCCATTCCATCTTCACGAACCATTTGAAATTGTCGCCCCTCCTTTTCTCTTCCTCTCGGTCTTCCTCTCTTTATCTCTCTCCCTCTCTTCCTTCATCTCCCCTTTTCCATTTTCCTACTTCTCCTTATATCCCTCTTCTTGCCTCCTTCTATCTATCTTATTCTCCCTCCCTCTCCCTTCCTTCTATGTCCTTTTCTCCCTATTTTCCCTTTTACATTTCTTATTTATACCCTCGTCTTCCTCCCTTTCTTCTACCCCACCCACCACCCATCCCCACCCACCTTCCCCCCCACCCACCCATCCCCCTCCCTACCCCCCCTCCCACTCCTCCCCCCTCTATGCATCCAAGTGTCACTCGGAATTCCTGGTATTGGTACACAGTGGAGGAACACGGACATAGATACAATGTTTTTGGTATAAGTGTACCAGAATCCATACCAAGAGTGTGATCATGCATTGGTACTTGGTTTTTAAAGAGATACCAAGGCTGAGTTTCATTCCTGGTATCTGAAGTGTGAGTATGGAACACCTTGGTACTGTGTGTGTGTGTGTGTGTGTGTTGGTATTTCGAGACGTACCATTAGTTATTCTTCCTTCATACTCGACTTTTGTAATACCTTGTGTAATAACTTGGTACTATTTACTACTAATCTCTCTCTCTCTCTCTCTCTCTCTCTCTCTCTCTCTCTCTCTCTCTCTCTCTCTCTCTCTGTGGTGGGCGAGTACATACTCCATTCAACTCTTAACCTCAAGTTCATTGGTTTGTACCCCATCCCATAGTTCACCCAGCTGTGAATGGGTACCTAACGTTACAGTTGAGGAAGTGAAGGCAGTCGAGTACAGTACCAGCCACACTGTCTCCTGTTGCACTAGTGGAGGTTTAGTGTTGCAGTGTGCTGTATCCGCATCGCCCCTAACTTATGCGATTTTTTTTGTGTACGTATTAACCTTTGTATCTAACCTAACCTAACCTATGTATACTTATCTACCTATATATCTACCTACCTATCTATGTATCTTCTTTCATGTTTCCCCCCCCCCCCATAACCCAAAAGCATAAATAACCCCTATTGAATTATACATACCCGTGGCTTAGCACTTTCTTCCCCCCTCCTTATAGGTGACGCTCAGACTCCAGTAAGGTTGACGCTCCCACACAGGTACTGGGGTGTTTTGGTCCTAATTGGGTGTAATTGTCAGGTCGGGGGGGGGGGGGCATTCCTCTGAATCGCGTAATTATGCACAATGATTTGGTCACGGCTCTGGTGTCGCTACTGCTGCTGCTTAACGTGCACCAAATTCTTAACACGAAGGGTGCAGCTTTTACAGTGTGTGTGTGTGTGTGTGTGTGTGTGTGTGTGTGTGTGTGTGTGTGTGTGGTAAGGCCTTCAGATCAAAACACATTGTTGTTCTCCCCGTTTTAAGGATCAAGTCGAGGAACACATCACTGAAAGCACGAGAGGTGGTAATACACACACACACACACACACACACACACACACCAGCGTCTTGACATTAAGAACACCACTAACAAAACCTTCACTTGGGCAGGGAAAAAAAAATATCTCCGGATAATTCAGCAGTGAACCCAAGACACGGTCGGGGGGTCGGGGGGGGGGGGGGGGGAGGGAGGGGGAGGGGGGAGGGAAACTTGATCTATTTACCAGTGGAATCGACAAACTATAGGGATATTGTCTATTGATGGACACTGACAGGGAAACTTATGAAAACTACACACTTGACATTTGTAAGGTAATTTTTTTTTTGTAGTGAAACTTTAAAGTCCATATATGACGTGGGAAATTAATTAACATTCATTAAACCTGTAATTACCTGTTTTACTTCAATGGGATAATTATGCTGGCCAAATGTGATTAGGTAACTTGATCAATTTTAACCCTGGGGAAACAGTATATTATTACAGGTGTACAGCTTGGGGAACATTATATTACAGGTGTACAGCGTGGGGAAACAGTATATTATTACAGGTGTGCAGCTTGGGGAACATTATATTACAGGTGTACAGCGTGGGGAAACAGTATATTACAGGTGTACAGCGTGGGGAAACAGAATATTACAGGTGAGTAGTAAATCATAAAGGAATAATTTAAGTGACGTTTGACAGGTGAGGTGAGGGTAGGTGGTGGTACTGGTGGGTGGACTGGGTGGTACTGGTGGGTGGACTGGGTGGTACTGGTGGGTGGACTGGGTGGTGGTACTGGTAGGTGGACTGGGTGGTGGTACTGGTAGGTGAACTGGGTGGTACTGGTGGGTGGACTGGGTGGTGGTACTGGTAGGTGGACTGGGTGGTGGTACTGGTAGGTGGACTGGGTGGTGGTACTGGTAGGTGGACTGGGTGGTGGTACTGGTAGGTGGACTGGGTGGTGGTACTGGTAGGTGGACTGGGTGGTGGTACTGGTAGGTGGACTGGGTGGTGGTACTGGTAGGTGGACTGGGTGGTGGTACTGGTAGGTGGACTGGGTGGTGGTACTGGTAGGTGGACTGGGTGGTGGTACTGGTAGGTGGACTGGGTGGTGGTACTGGTAGGTGGACTGGGTGGTGGTACTGGTAGGTGGACTGGGTGGTGGTACTGGTAGGTGGACTGGGTGGTGGTACTGGTAGGTGGACTGGGTGGTGGTACTGGTAGGTGGACTGGGTGGTGGTACTGGTAGGTGGACTGGGTGGTGGTACTGGTAGGTGGCCTGGGTGGTGGTACTGGTAGGTGGACTGGGTGGTCACTTCACCATTGTTGTCAGCTGGGCATGACAAGTCCGGCTGACAGTCACGTGACGTCACAACAATGCTGAGGCAATCTACTCGGTGTTAAAGCTCTCTCTCTCTCTCTCTCTCTCTCTCTCTCTCTCTCTCTCTCTCTCTCTCTCTCTCTCTCTCTCTGCGGTCAGAGGAGAGTGAGGGCTTAAGAGTTGCGGTCGCCTTGCGGTAGAGACGCGGCATCACCAGGGCTCCTATATCCCGCATGCGGCTACCCATAATGCATATATAGTCCTGGAAGCCGCAAGGATATTAGATACATATGGATAGGATGAAGGATAGGAGAAGGATGGGTCACACACACACACACACACACACACACACACACACACACATAAATTATAATATATTCTCAAACTTCATCTAAATACTCGTAAATATTAAACATAATCTTATATAATATAGCAAGAGATATAATGATCATATTCATCCTGGGTGACATAGAGCAACGAGTATAGTTAACACAAGGTGATATATTAGTGGGTATAATATATGGTGTGTGTGTGTGTGTGTGTGTGTGTGTGTCTGTGTGTGTGTGTGTGTGTGTGTGTGTGTGTGTGTGTGTGTGTGCGTGTGTGTGTCTGTGTGTGTGTGTGTCTGTGTCTGTGTGTGTGTGTGTCTGTGTGTGTGTGTGTGTGTGTGTGTGTGTGTGTGTCTGTGTCTGTGTGTGTGTGTGTCTGTGTGTGTGTGTGTGTGTGTGTGTGTGTCTGTGTGTGTGTGTGTGTGTGTGTGTCTGTGTGTGTGTGTGTCTGTGTCTGTGTGTGTGTGTGTGTCTGTGTGTGTGTGTGTGTGTGTGTGTGTGTGTGTGTGTGTGTCTGTGTGTGTGTGTGTTAGGTTAGGTTAGGTTAGGTTAGGTTAGGTTGAAATAATATGGGGTGTCTAATTTACATGTGATTATATTATCTTTGTTTAATGACTCTGTTAGTTCATGTACCTTTTGGGTGAGACAGACAGACAGACAGAGGGACAGACAGACAGACAGAGGGACAGACAGACAGAGGGACAGACAGACAGAGACAGACAGACAGACAGACAGACAGACCCCAAGAAAATTTATACCCCCACTATATTAGAGACAGGAAATTAAATAGATAAACATACAAATAGATAAATAAATAGACAGAGAGAGACGGAAAGTTAAACAGATAAACAGACAGACCGATAAATAAATAAACAAACAAACAGATTAATAAACAAACCAACACACAGACAGACTCTCTCCCTTCCCCTACCCATCTCCCATCCCCCTCCTCCCCCCATCTTCCCTTCCCCCTCCCCTCCTCCCCCTCTCCTTCCCCCTACCTCTCCTCCCACCCCCCATCTCCCCTTCCCCCTCCCCTCCTCTCCCCCCTATCCCCCCTACCTCTCCTTCCACCCCTTCCTCCTCCCATCTCCTCTTCCCCCTCTCCTCCCCCCCCTACCTCTCCTCCCATCCCCCATCCCTCTCTCTACCCCTCCTCTCCCCCCTACCCCCACTCCCCCCTACACAAACAAACACAGGAATTATGGTACACTCTTGAGATTATATCCACACTAGTATCATTACCCCCGTGATTTAACTCTTCCTGACAAACACAAACGGTGGTATGATCGGATCGCGTCGTAAGAGAGAGGACGGACAGGCACGTCGGAATGTCGTACGTTGAGAGGAATGACTTGGGTGCTTGGGAATGATGTGGAGTTGATATTTGTTGATGTGTGTGTGTGTGTGTGTGTGTGTGTGTGTTTGGGAGTGATGTTTGGGGTGATGTTGTTGTTGTTGTTGCTGTTGTTGTTGTTGTTGTTGTTGATGAAGAAGAATGACTTGCTATTGATCGCTATGTTGATATAAATGTTTTAGAATGATTGAATTAATTTGAAAATTATAATACTAACATTAGAATGATTACGGTGGTGTTGTGGAATGACTGGGATGCTTAGAATGATAAGGCTAACGTTAGAATGATTATATATTGTTAGAAAAATACCATCCCTATGAACCCGTACTCAAAACTGTACTCGAAACCGGATACGAACCCGGATTCGAAATTGGATCAAGGCTATTGGTGTATGGTAAATGACGTCACTCAAATTTTAACCAATGAGCGTCACTGTATATACCTATCAGGTGTACTAAGGGAAGAAATTAGATAGTATTGGTTCATTCGGAATCCCTCTCTGTTCATAGGTAGCTAGAGTTTCTACCAATCATCACCATCCATTTAGGTCCAAGCTCGTTTCTGATTGGTTCTCGTGGTCTTATGTTTATACCAGCGATTCTCTCTCTCTCTCTCTCTCTCTCTCTCTCTCTCTCTCTCTCTCTCTCTCTCTCTCTCTCAATACAATGTACCTCCATTATATCAAATTATCTTTATTATTCGTTGTTATATCTTCGTCTGTGTTCTGTTTTTGTTATACTGTTATTGTTGTTTGTTTAGTATTTTTTCTCTCTCACAGGTGTTTACTTCACTGGCCTCTGGACTTGAACCTCCACTCATTGCAGGTGTTTACTTATTCAGGTATGTGGTTCAACTCCAGGTGTTCATTTACCCAGGTGTTCACGTACGCAGGTGTTCACTTAAGCAGGTGTTCACTTAAGCAGGTGTTCAATTATTCAGGAATTCACTTATTAAGGTGTTCACTTATTCAGATATGTGGTTCAACTACAGGTGTTAATTTAACTAGGTGTTCACGTACGCAGGTGTTTTTACTCATGTACCTGGTTCAACAGCTGATTCCATTTAATATTTCCTAAGTTATATTTACACCTGTATTATGCATAGTTATTTTTTACATTATTTTCGTCTATGTTTCAATAGTCTCGATCCTGTGCATCTATAGGTTTTAACTTGTATGTAAATCTGCCGTCTGTAATATACTGGAAAGAGGTAAAAATCACTAGCCTGGCTTAGAACTCAGATGGCTAAATGAGATGGAGTGAATTTTATGGCAAAAATTAAAAAAAAAAATGAGATCAGGACATAAGATACATAAGGTTGGGTTAGAAATACTGAAAAAAGTACTAGGTTAGGTTAGGTTAGGTTAGGTTATGTTAGGTTAGGTTAGGTTAGGTTAGGTTAGGTTAGGTTAGGTTTGGAACGATTTACCATTAATGGATTCAAAGTAAAGGGAATTTTTTGGGTATTGTTGCATTGTTCATTAAGGTGTCAGAGGAGATATATCTATGTTCTTGTTCTTTGTGTGATATATATTTTTTTGAGGTTTGTTTAAGTTCAGTTGTCCTTTAGCAGATAGGACTGAACTCAGGTGGTGAAGAGTTAGGTCACATTGTATAGATGGACTGGTATATAAAGGGCTTTAGTACTGAGGTATATTAAATTACAAAATATTATCAGTAGAAGTGAATAGATCCAAGTTAAAGTTATAGTTGAATTGGGAGTAAAATCCCTTCAAATCCTATTAGTCAACTTTAGACCAGATAATAAGAGTCTTTGGAGTCTTTGGAGTCTTTGGAGTCTTGGGAAAGGAGGAAGACTAGAGAAAGAAAGAGTACAATAGACTAATAATAATCAGTATAATCGGCCTAAGTAATAGTACTTTAATAGAGTTTAAATGGATAACAAGATGGAACAAGTCTTAAAGAGTGTTTGCTTTGTCACCTATGCTGTCAGGTAATAGTGTGTTGGGTCAGTGACTAGCTGGGTGAGGTCACTGATAAAGGGAAGGGGTTCTATATTCTGAGACGGTGTGTGTCTGTCTGTCTGTCCGAGTGGAGTGAGTGAGTGAGGTAGTGTTTGTTGTCTTAAGTATTTACACTATACAAGGTAACAGGTACAGATTAGGAAGCTCTTCTTATGTTACTTAGGGAGGAAAAATTAGGTGAAATAAGCTGGGGCGTCTAGTCTTCACCTCATCTTAAAATAATAGTTATCCTTTCTAACACAAGGCTGACTAGAAACTGTCAACAAGAAAATAACCAAAACATTAATAATAAAAAAACCCAATAATGACTGAGATTAAAACAAAAAGAATTATCCCCAAGTGAAGAAAAAATTAAGAAGATAACAAGGAAAAAAAATTAACAGGAATGTAATTTTAATAATGTGTACAGAAAAGGTAATAGGAAAGGATGTTGGACACGAAGGGATGCAAGGATAAGCGTCCGGGGCAACTACAGGATGTGAATCAGTGTTGTCCTTCGTTGAAACAGGAAGAATATGATGATTGTTTCTTTGATATTGTGTAGGAGGAGGAGATTGATATCGTCAGGATGGTGATACATTGTTGGGGTCTCTCTCTCTCTCTCTCTCTCTCTCTCTCTCTCTCTCTCTCTCTCTCTCTCTCTCTCTCTCTCTCTCTCTCTCTTTGTCTATTTATTGTCAATCTGTCTCTATCTCTCTTTCATTCTCCTTTTTATTCCTCTCTTTCTCCCCCTCACTTCTCTTTTTTCCAACTCTCACTTCCCTATCCCAGCTCTCCTCCTTCACCTCGCACTTCCCTCTTCCTGCTCTCCTCCTTCACCTCTCACTTCCCTCTCACTTCTCTCCTCCTTCACCTCTCACTCCACCGAAGTGTGAAATCAGGGCATAAATAATAGCAGAGGATAATGGAGAAAAAATGTCCCCCAGCCTTTCACCTTTCACGATGTTCAGATGACAGGCGTCGTCTCTCTGTTACGCTCAGATTAACATTTTCAAGCACGAACCTAAGACCTCTTGAGAACTCGCTTTTGAGAACCCGCTTCTGAGAACCCGCTTTTGAGAACTTGCTTTTGAGAACTTGCTGAAGAACTCGCTTGTGAGAACTCGCTTGTGAGAACTCTCGCTTTTGAGAACCCGCTTTTGAGAACTTGCTTTTGAGAACTTGCTGAAGAACTCGCTTGTGAGAACTCGCTTGTGAGAACTCTCGCTTTTGAGAACTCGCTTTTGAGAACCTGCTTTTGAAAACCCGCTTTTGAAAACTCGCTTTTGAGAACTTTCCTAAGAACTTTGCCTTTTAAATGTGAATTCTTTTTTTAGATTCCTTAACCTTGTGAGAACTTGTTTGTGAGTTCTGCTAGTTTGCTCTTGTTAGAACTTCTGAGTTTTCATGTACTTTTTTAATTGTTTTAGAACTTATTTTGTGTTATAAAATTTCTTCTCTTGGTTTTCAGAACTTTTTGAATTATTGATTTTTTGAGTTTTGAGAACTTAAGAACTTGTTTTTTAACTTTTTTGTTTTTATTTGTTTTTTGAATTATGAGTCACAGCAGGTTTGAATTGTGAGAACCAGCTTTTTGAGATATGAGATCTTGACTTTGATTTATGAGTTCCTGTAAGAAATTGATCTCGTCTGAAATTTGTATAACGTTTGAGAACTTGTCTCTCTGAATTGTGAGAACTTATTTTTGAGCTCGTATAGATTTTGAGACGTAATTTTTTTTGACTGACGAAAACTTTTATTTGAGATTTGTAATTTATTTTGTATATGTTTGTTCTTAAAAAAAATAAATATAATTTGTGGATTACCTAAGGATTAAGCACCCCACCTAACCTAACCTAACCTAACCTAACCTCCCAGATAGTGTTAGTGTGTTTAATCATAGGGCCAAATAAGCTGCGTTGGATAATCTCAGTTGATAAGATTTATGCTTAGTTCTTTATAAAGGAAGAGAGAGGGGAGGAGGGAGGGGGGTTGTATTCTTCACTACACACAAATCTCACTAAAACATCTTTAGGATTTATTCAACTGTATGAATCTATCTTAATCATTTTGTTGTTACTTAAGAAAAACAAACCTGTATTGTCTTGTTTTTTTTGTGGAATATTTAATGTGTTTTTCTTATCTCTGTGGGAACATCTTGGGTATTTTCTTATCTGTCTTTATGTATTATTGTTTATAATCTCTGGGAATATCTGTATTTTCTTGTTTGTTTTAGGGGGATATTTTACGTATTTTCTTTATCCTCGTTATTTTCTCATCTAAGAAAATATTAAAAACAAAATTATCCTCAAGGGGTTTAATATATTTTCTTGTTTATATTTATTTTTTTTTGTTTATTATTTGTTTTTGTTTAGGTGTGAGTTTTTGTTTTGTTTTTGTTTTTGTTTTTGTTTTTGTTTTTGTTTTTGTTTTGTTTTTGTTTTTGTTTTGTTTTTGTTTTTGTTTTTTTTTGTTTTTGTTTTGTTTTTGTTTGTTTTTGTTTTTGTTTTGTTTTTTGTTTATCGTCTAAGTTGTTTTTCAGTATCCATCACAAAGCATTAAATCCTATTGGTTGTTGGGTGACGTCATTATGGCCAAACTTAGCAACCACGAACCAATCAACGTCTGTTAAAACTGGAATGGTTGTTAAGGAAGGTAACAAATAAAATGGGCGGCGTTTAGTTGGCGGCAAGACATATGGTGACGACGCCCTCAAAAAAAAAAAGAAAAAAGCCCCACTCCAAATAGCCTTCCCTGCAATAATCTCCACTGACACCCCCTGCTGCTGACACCCCCTCCCCCCTGCTGCTGACACCTCCGGAGCTGCTGACATTCCTTTACTCACGAAGCGAAAGGGAAGGAGGTGGCAGAGTAGGTCCCACAGATCAGATAATTCCTTCCATTACACGCAAGCAATGCCGTTATGTGGACAAGAACTGGCCTAAGGAGGGGGGGGGGAGGTGGGGGGGGGGGGTGAGGGGGAGGGGAGGGGCCAGGGAGAGCACCGTCGCCACTCAGCCAGGAATGCAACTGCAAGCAAATTGAATATTGATAATGATAAGACAAGCACGCTAATGTCTGGGGGAAGGGGGGAGGGGAGAAGGAGGGGAAGGAGGGGTAGGAGGAGAAGGGGGGATATAGCGGAAGAATGGGGAATGGATGGCAGGTGGTGGGGTGTGTGGGTGTAAGGTGTGTGGGTGTGTGGGGTGGGTGTGTGGGCTTGGTGGTGAGGTGTGGGTGCTGTGTTGTGTTGTAGCATTTCCCTTTCATTATAAAAGTTACACACACACACACACACACACACACACCTGTCTATAGTTTAAAAATATAATCTATTATTCTTTAATTCCTATCTTTATTCCTATCTCCTTTCTCTTAATACAGTCACCATTATATCCTCTCTCTCCTCTGATTCTCTTCCCTTATTATCCATTTATTCCCATTTCCCCAGTTATCTCATCCACTCTCAGTACTTCAACATTGCTAACCTTCTCTCTGCTAATTCTCTAAACTTCTTTATCAGTTATTTCAATTTTTATTTTATTTTTCATCTTTCGTTTTCAACACACTTCAGTTCTCCACGTCCTGACTTGGCTAACTCTACCCTTTCTGTGTGTGTGTGTGTGTGTGTGTGTGTGTGTGTGTGTGTGTTTACAGTTATTCAGAATGTTATCTTCCTGTCTGTCTGTCTGCCTCTGTCTGTCTCTCTGTCTCTCTGTCTGTCTGTCTCTACTCATTTTGTTTACATCATCTTGTATCTATGACCTTTTTCACATTATTGTATTAAGTCGTCTTTTGCATTCTTTCTTCTTCCTTCTTCTTCTTCTTCACTTCCTGTTTGTAATTGAAGTTCAAATGTTCTCTTCTCTTCTCTTCTCTTCTCTTCTCTTCTCTCCTCTCCTCTCCATACACACACACACACACACACACACACACATGAGTCAAGAAATACGCAAATGTTGTTCATACTTGAGGCAATCAGTGACAGTTATGTGACGCATAAATTTACCTGTCATTACCTGCCACTTCCCGTCATAATTAGGTGGATTATACGTGAGGTGACAGGTGATGTTAAATTGACAGGTGTTGCGAGTGGAAGGTGTTAAATTGGCAGGTATTGAGTGGAAGAAGATGTTAAATTGACAGGTATTATTATGTTATTACGGTCTGTTAATTACACACCTGAACATTACATTACTGTTATTCACACACCTGTTATTCACACACCTGGACATGTTATTATTTGTGTTATATGTTAATGTCACGTAATTCGGTCGAATATTATTATCTTATTTCCTTACATAACCTGTCAAGAACTCGCCCAGGTGATGCGTGTTATGGTAACGTATCTGTTGGCGGTGGAAAAAAGTAAAGACAATTAATTTCCCACATCACTACAGTAAGCAGACGAGTTTTCCTAAGTAGCACAGATTATTATTTCCCCGTGAAAAAAAAATTAAATAAAAAAGTAAAAAAAAAAAAAAGTTGCAATTCCTCTACTTTTTTTTTTAGGAATAATTTTAAAGTATTTGGGGTGAGGATGGGGAATGGGGAAGGGGAAGGGGAAGGGGAAGGGGATGGGGTTGGGGATGGGGGAAGGGGGAGAAACAGCTGGAGGTCATGAGGTAGTACTTACTGTATTTCTCTATATTTCCATCTCCTTCTCCAACACCTCCTCCTTCTCCAACACCTCCTCCTTCTCCAACACCTCCTCCTTCTCCAACACCCCCTACTCCTCGACCACCACGATCTTCAACCTTCTACTTCTCCCCCCTCCCCCTCTCACTACCCTCTGCCCCCCACTACCCCCTGCACCCCCACTACCCCCTCCCCCCCACTACCCCCTGCACCCCCCACTACCCCCCTGCACCCCCACTACCCCCTGCACCCCCCCACTACCCCCTGTACCCCCACTACCCCCTGCACCCCCCACTACCCCCTCCCCCCCACTACCCCCCCCCTCGGCAGCAGGTGTGGTAGGGTGCATATCGGGGTCACTGGTCTCACTGGCTGACCCCGACGGGAAAAGTTTATCTTGGGCGAACCTAACGTGATGGCCCCTTCCTCCCTATCCCCCCCTCCCCCCCTCCCCCCTCCCTCCCTATCCCCCCTCCCTCCCTCCCTCCCTATCTCCCCTCCCTCCCTATCCCCCCTCCCCCCTTTCCCTCCCTCTATATAATCACCGATCTATATAACTTACTATAACATCTTCACTATAATGTCTCTCTGTGTCTGTGTCTTGATCCATTGCTTCTTCCCTCATATTTACTCCTTATACGTTATTATCTTATTTATCTTCTGTTTCTCTCACCCCTTTTTTATCAGTTTCATTAATTATTCCTTTTTATTACAATGACGTCATCTCGTGGTTGTATGTAATTGATATTTTTATTTTATTTTTTACTTTTTTTTTTTTTTTAGTTTTTTGTTTATGGATTCGTGATGAACTTTTGTCTCAATGTCAGTTTTAAAAGTTCAACGATTTACTATTTTGTGTACCTAACCAAACCTAACCTAACCTAACCAAACCTAACCTAACCTAACCTAACCAAACCTAACCTAACCTAACCTAACCAAACCTAACCTAACCTAACCTAACCTAGCCTAACGTAACCAAACCTAACCTAACCTAACATTAACCTAACCTAACGTAACCTAACCTAACGTAACCTAAACTAACGTAACCAAACCTAACCTAACCTAACGTAACGTAACCTAACCTAACGTAACCAAACCTAACCAAACCTAACGTAGCCTAACCTCACCCACCCCCCCCCCCACCCAGGTAGCGTTAGGTTAGGTTAATTATCTAATGGAATAAACTGGGTGGTAGGTTAGGTCAGGCTAGGTTAGGCTAGGTTAGGCTAGGCTAGGTTAGGTTAGGTTAGGTTAGGTTAGGTTAGGAGAGAGTTAGGTTAGGTCAGGCTAGGTTAGGTTAGGCTAGGGTAGGTTAGGCTAGGTTAGGTTAGGTTAGGTTAGGTTAGGTTAGGTTAATTATCCAATTAGAATAAACTAGGGGGGGCTAATCTTCAGATGATCTTTGTATTTTAAGTCACAAAATCAAAAACTTCCCTCGAAAGTTTTAACGGGGTCTGGTTGTAAAGTTCACCTCCTCCTGAGTTCCTAATTTAGTGACATTTCCCCCAAGGTCTTGACTCAGGTGAAATTTAGATTGAAACACCTGATGTGTGAGAAATTAATTGTGGGAATAAAAATAATATTCTTTAAAATCGGATCGTGGTAAAATTTTTATCCTAATGTCCAATCGTAGGAGAAAGTGTTTTATCAAAATTTTATGAATTAAAAAAATCTAAGATAATTTTAAAATTGGAAAAATCTGATTAAAGATAGACTAAAAATCGGAAAATCGGAAAATCCAGCTGTAAATAATTAACAAACTAAAATTTTTTTTATATAAAAACTAAAATAAAAAAGTAGATAAAATTGACCCAAAAATTCGTTTGAAGGGAATTTTTTCATAATTATTCAAAAAATCCTAAAAGTAGGGAAACTTTATCCTAAAATCCAGTTAAAATAATAAAATAAAATAAAAGCGAAACAAAAATTAAATCGTAAATTGTAAATAATTAAAAAATAAACCATATAACCCGGAAAAATTTACATTCATTACGCTACTGATATAATTAATTGGTAAAAAAATTATAATTGAAAAATATTACAGATTCATATTACAGTTGGCTAATGTTAATGGTTAAAAAAGAAGCGTCCCAAGAAGGTTAAAGTTAACTAATAGTGATTAAGTTAACATTATCCAGTGTTTGGTTTAGGGACAAAAAGTGAGAATGTTTTTGTCATTCATGATTTAATTATTTTAGTCATCGTATGAAATTAATGAAGTTCTTTTGAGTGTGTAATAATAATAATGATAATAATAATTAACGGTTTATTGAAAAAGTTCTGCAGCCCGAAGGCTGAAAATATACATTGGACATAAATGACTTATTACATACATTGGTGGTTTAACAAAAGCCTTCATTAGAGAAAGGTAAAGGAACATACAGTGAACATACAGATTAATGTAGGTGTTGAACAGCAAACACGTAGTGTAGTAACTCCCTCCCAGATGTGTTAGAGGGCCTCACGTGGTGTAGTAGTTCCCTCACAGATGGTGTTATGAGGGACCTCACGTGGTGTAGTAACTCCCTCACAGATGGTGTTATGAGGGACCTGACGTGGTGTAGTAATTCCCTCACAGATGGTGTTATGAGGGACCTGACGTGGTGTAGTAATTCCCTCACAGATGGTGTTATGAGGGACCTGACGTGGTGTAGTAATTCCCTCACAGATGGTGTTATGAGGGACCTGACGTGGTGTAGTAATTCCCTCACAGATGGTGTTATGAGGGGCCTGACGTGGTGTAGTAATTCCCTCACAGATGGTGTTATGAGGGACCTCACGTGGTGTAGTAATTCCCTCACAGATGGTGTTATGAGGGACCTCACGTGGTGTAGTAATTCCCTCACAGATGGTGTTATGAGGGACCTGACGTGGTGTAGTAATTCCCTCACAGATGGTGTTATGAGGGGCCTGACGTGGTGTAGTAATTCCCTCACAGATGGTGTTATGAGGGGCCTGACGTGGTGTAGTAATTCCCTCACAGATGGTGTTATGAGGGGCCTGACGTGGTGTAGTAATTCCCTCACAGATGGTGTTATGAGGGGCCTGACGTGGTGTAGTAATTCCCTCACAGATGGTGTTATGAGGGACCTCACGTGGTGTAGTAATTCCCTCACAGATGGTGTTATGAGGGACCTGACGTGGTGTAGTAATTCCCTCACAGATGGTGTTATGAGGGGCCTGACGTGGTGTAGTAATTCCCTCACAGATGGTGTTATGAGGGACCTGACGTGGTGTAGTAATTCCCTCACAGATGGTGTTATGAGGAACCTGACCTGGTGTAGTAATTCCCTCACAGATGGTGTTATGAGGGACCACGTGGCGTAGTAATTCCCTCACAGATGGTGTTATGAGGGACCTGACGTGGTGTAGTTATTCCCTCACAGATGGTGTTATGAGGGGCCTGACGTGGTGTAGTAATTCCCTCACAGATGGTGTTATGGGGGGCCTGACGTGGTGTAGTAATTCCCTCACAGATGGTGTTATGAGGGACCTGACGTGTTGTAGTAATTCCCTCACAGATGGTGTTATGAGGGGCCTGACGTGATGTAGTAATCCCTCCCAGATGGTGTTATGAGGGGCCTGACGTGGTGTAGTAATTCCCTCACAGATGGTGTTATGAGGGGCCTGACGTGGTGTAGTAATTCCCTCACAGATGGTGTTATGAGGGACCACGTGGTGTAGCAATTCCTTCACAGATGGTGTTATGAGGGGCCTCATGTGGTGTAGTTATTCCCTCACAGATGGTGTTATATGAGTGAGGTGTGGTCCCAGGCCTTCCTATCGTGGACGGATTAACACATCGACGGTTGTTGTTGGGTCTCACAGGCAGTTATCACTGGGTACCTGGGACCTCACTGTGTGAAGGTTAACTTGGGTACGACTCAGCTGTTACTGTTGAGTTGTTCTCACTGACTTAAGCACTGTTCAACACTCTTCACCTCTGTTCAATACTGGTTCCATTCCTTTCCTAAATAAAATAGTAACTTCTGGCCGAGAACTTGTTGATATTCCGGTGGGGAGGAGGGTTCAGGGGAGGGGGTTGGTATGGGCCAACATAACAGTTGACCTGGCTGCTGCTGAGCAGCGCCAGGTACGTTTTGACCCTTCGGTGGTCAAGGATGAAGTGTGGGTGTGTGTGTGTGTGTGTGTGTGTGTGTGTGTGTGTGTGTGTATGTATGGTGTATGTATGTGTATGGTGTGTGTGTGAGTGTGTGTGTATGGTGTATGTGTGTTTGTGTGTATGTATGGTGTATGTTTATGTGTGTGTGTGTGTATGTTTGTGTGTATATATCCTTCATAAATGATTTTGAATATAAAGGTGAACTTAATTAGCTTCATCAACATAGGTACAACTCCACACCTGTAGCACATCTCAGCTCCACACCTGTAACACACCTGTACTCCACACCTGTAACACACCTGTATTCCACACCTGTACCACACCTGAGGCTGTCGCCAGATCCAGGGTTTTTCCACGATCTCTTTGTGTGATATATATATAGCCTATATATATATATATATATATATATATATATTCTATATATATATATATATATATATTTATATATATATATATATATAATGATGAGATAAAAAGTGGACAAGAGAAGGATCCTAATGTCGATTTTGTCTCTCTCTCTCTCTCTCTCTCTCTCTCTCTCTCTCTCTCTCTCTCTCTCTCTCTCTCTCTCTCTCTCTCTCTCTCTCATTATAAGATATATGAGAGCAGAAAAGTTTCCAGTCTTGTAATTAGTAAACAGACTTGTTCCACTCATGGGTGATGGAGGGCCACTCTCAACTGTGGCCCGTCACCCGTCACCCGTCACTTGTTATCACTCACCCATTACTGGTCAATCGTCACCCGTCACTTCTTATCACTCACCCGTCACCACTCACCCATTGCCCGTCAATCGTCACCCGTCACTTGTTATCACTCACCCATCACCCGTTAATCGTCACCCGTCACTCGTTACCACTCATCCATTACCCGTCAATAGTCACCCATCATTCGATACCTTTCATCAGTTACCACTCACCCGTTAATCGTCCCACGTCATTTGCCAATAATAAGTCATTCTTCACCCATCGCCGTCACCCATCATCCATCTACTTTCTCACACGTAAAACTAGAGAGTAGAGGTAGAGGGCGTGAAGGTGTGGTTAGGTTAGGTTAGGTTAGGTTAGGTTAGGTTAGGCTATCAATAACCTTACTAGTCATTATTTACCTGTTTATTTTTCTCATTTATTCTCTATGTTATTTTTAGGATTATCTCAAATTCTCTTTAAATTTTTCTAACATTAATTACATAGTTTATTAATACATTTGTTATTGATGTTATTTGATGTTATATGAATGTTGATTATTTTCCATTTTTGAAATAATTATCGTATCGTCCCTGGAATATAATGTATATGTATAAAAGGTATGTATATATATGTATAGTAATTATATATTAACTATTAAGATACAAATACTAACAATTATTAAACACTCTAATAACACCTGGGGTTAAATTAGGTTAAATAAACGTAAGTGTTATTATTCTTAAGGTGAAATAATCTAGACGTGGTAATCTTCTTCACACGTTAGTATTTTTTTTTTTTTATCCTATTATTAACATCAAGAAATAAATAAAACTAGACTAATAATGATCTCCTATGTTGACGGAATCTATTATCATCTACTATAATAATAAGTAAACAAAGCCAAAAGCCAACCCCGTTCGTAGCATGAATCCACAAGGTGAAATCGGATTCTGGGGGCGTTTCCTCAGACGAACCCTTCAACATGTGCTGTCATTGTTTACATAACCACATTGCCGCTAGCTGAAGTTCGATATTTTCGTAGTAAATATTTAAATATGGTTTCTTCGTCATTCTTTTGCACACCAGATATTAAATGTGTGTTAATTTTTTTTTTGGCGTTTTATTTATAATTTAATGATGTAAGGTTGAATTGGTTAGCTTATAGTTAGTGATATATTGTGGGAAGTTAGGTGAATATTGTGGGGTATTAGGGATGTATTGTGGGCAAGTAAGGAATATAGACTGAGAGAAACGAGAAAAAAAGAAAGAAAAGACAAAGAAAAAGATAAATATAAGAACAAAAGAGAAAGAAGACAGAGAAAGAGAGATAAAAGAGAGACAGACAGACAGAAAGAGACAGGGCATTACCGTCAATCTGTTCAGGATGAGTCACTTCACTGCCTCCTGTCACTCTCCTTCAAGACGTATTCAGTCCAAGAACGAGTTTGTCGTGATAAAAACGAAAACAAAATAACAAATCCACTTTTAGCTCTCATGACATAACACACGGAGAGAGAGAGAGAGAGAGAGAGAGAGAGAGAGAGAGAGAGAGAGAGAGAGAGAGAGATGGTATAAGACACACACACACACACACACACACACACACACACACTTGGGACACCCACGCCAGAGCTGAGGACTTTCTACAACGCCTTTATTCTCCCCAAACTAACGTATGCGTCACCAGCCTGGTCGTCTTCTCTCAACTCTACCCACCAACGTCAGCTAGAGAAGGTACAGAAAAGGGCCTGCAGAATCATGCTCGGCGCAGAATACTCCGGCTACAACAACGCTCTCTCCACCCTGGAAATGCCATCCCTCAGTGACCTCTACCACCAAGCACTAGCAAGGTTTGGCAGTGGACTACTGCACCACCCTCGTCATCGCCACCTCTTGCCACCGGCAGTCCCCCGCCCACCTCGCCCAGTCCGCCACTACAACAAAATTCAGCCCATAAGAGCCCGCACTGATAGATATAAGAACAGCACCATCCCATCTATTGTTAAAATAATAAACAACTCCTGATTTATGTACAGTACAGCCCTGTAAATGTATTCAACGCATATCATTATGTCTAAATCAAATGTAAGTTTGTATGTTTTCAACCACCGGCTGCAACTCGATTACTAAACCATTTATTATTATTATTATTATTATTATTATTATTATTATTATTATTATTATTATTATTATTATTATTATTATTGTTATTACACACACACCCACCCAACAAGAGTGACGAAAGGTGCCCCCTGAAAACATCACTCATTCTACCTAACAAGAACTGGAATAACGAAAAGCTTTAACTTGTAAACAAAAAGAAAGTGACTTTGTTTTTTATCTACTTAATGCCCTTGGTCTTCACATCGGGTGACTGGTAGCGACTGGTGGCCGGTCCTGTCAGCTAGACTGTTTCCTCATAATCAACTGTGAGTCATCTGGCCCTCCCTCACCTTGTGCCAGTTAATTTGGTGTAGCTCTATCGTTGTGCCAGTTAGATTAGTGTGGCTTTATCGTTGTGCCAGTTAGATTAGTGTGGCTCTATCGTTGTGCCAGTTAGATTAGTGTGGCTCTATCGTTGTGCCAGTTAGATTAGTGTGGCTCTATCGTTGTGCCAGTTAGATTAGTGTGGCTCTATCGTTGTGCCAGTTAGATTAGTGTGGCTCTATCGTTGTGCCAGTTAGATTAGTGTGGCTCTATCGTTGTGCCAGTTAGATTAGTGTGACCCTATCGTTGTGCCAGTTAGATTAGTGTGGCTCTATCATTATACCAGTTAGATTAGTGTGGCTCTATCGTTGTGCCAGTTAGATTAGTGTGGCTAGATCATTATACCAGTTAGACTTGATGTTATATAGTGATCCAGTTAGACATAATACCACTTCACCATCCCAGTTAGACTGTCATAAGTATTCCTTTGCGATAGTTAGTGAGGTGAATCAGGTGAAAGTCTAGCTCCCATCACTACACTACACTACACTACACACAGAGAGGCAGGAGGTGGCACTATACTCGATTAACTTCCCAAATTGTGAAGTTAAGTTCATATTTACAGCTGTGTGGGTTAGGAATGTAGGGATCGAACTCGTGTCTCTTAGGACGTGAGGTGGGTGCTGTATCCTCTTATATTTATTTTTAAGTTAGACCTTTGTTAGTTAGTTTGATGTTGTTAGTAGTTAAGGTATTGTTAACACCAGAGCAATATAGTACACTAGTTATCTTCTCAGCTGACAACACCTATGGAATTAATTATTAAAAAAAAGTTATTTAAAAAAATATGCAAAACGAGTTCATTATATATTTCTCGATATCACTTAGTTTTAAAACGACTTCAAATCCGACACAGAAACTTGCTTCCGTCTTATACGCGACAAAGAATGCAGTCCACAAGAGTCAAGGTTAAATAAGACACCCCCCACTCACCCCCACTCACTCCCACTCCACCCCACTCCACCCCCACTCCCACCCACTTCACCCCACTCCCCCTCACTCACCCCACTCCACCCCCACTCCCACCCACTCACCCCCACTCCCACCCACTCACCCCTACTCCCACCCACTCACCCCATTCCCGCCCACTCCACCCCCACTCCACCCACTTCACTCCACTCCCCCCCACTCCACCCCACTCCCCCCAAAAATAATAATAATATTAATAATAGATTTGATGTCTTCTTGGTGCGCACAGTCTAATACGTGGGACAGTTATCAGACTTTTCTTATTTTGTATTTATTTTTGTTTTGTTTTTGTTTTTTGGGGGATGATGGATTATTACCTTTTTTTATTAATGACGTGATAAGTCGGTCAGGTGAGAGCCGGAGTACACCTGTTCCACGACAACATGACGGTGGTGGAGAGTGTTGTTTATATACAAGGACAGAGTGTTTTGGTGGGTGGGTGGGTGGTGGTGGTAGTGGGTGATGGTAGTAGTGGTAGGTGGTGGTGGTGGTGGTAGAAGTTTTATAAGACTCTATGATATTTTAACTCCGAGGGATTACTTTGATGAAGGGTAAAAGAGGATTAGAAGGGATTACAAGGGATTACATTGCTGTTCTATAAGGGTATAAAGGGGATTTACTTATGTGGATTTTCACTCTTAAGCTGTAATCTATTGATACTGGTAGCAGGGCAAGGACTGGTAGGTGAACGTTCGTTTGGCGTAGATATCATAAGGTTGGCTTTGTAGGAGAGGGTTGGAGGAAGGTGGGCGTACGTTAGCCTGGCGTACAGTATCTTACCTGCGTGTGGTAATGTAAGGTGAGAGGAACTAATTTCTCAGATTAACAAATACAAATAAGATTTTAACATTTCTAAATCATTTTCGTATGTCTTATTTCAGAAACTCATTACATGGTTTGGTGGTGATAAAACGTATTATTAAATAAGACGTATTATTAAATAAGACGTATTATTCTGATTTATATATGATATGAAATAAGGTTATGTTATCGTATTTAACCCAGGTGTTTTGTATATATGTTTCTGTAATAACTTTATATACCAGAAGTAATCAGCAAACTACGAAAGTAAATAATAATAATTAATACATACACATACATACATGCATACATACATAAATACATACATACATACATACATACATACATACATACATACATACATACATACATAAAACACAATTAACACATGGTATTTCTGAGTTAAATATAATGTTATAAAATTAAACCAGATGAGTGGGAGACTTTGTTGTTAAGATAAGTGACCAACCTCATTAAGTTAATTAGTTTTTAATATTTTTCTCAATAAATTTGTCTTAAATATATCCAGTAATACAAGTTGTTAAAAGTGAAGAAACATTTGATAGTAAAAAAAAAAAAAAGTAGAAATTCTCGATTAAAATTAACAAATTTAAATATTTCACTTAAGTTTATTAATGAAAAAAAAAAGTCATTCATTAAAAATTACTTCAAATGGTTTAAGTCGACTTGGAAAAATTTACCGAAAAATTGGCCTAATTTTTGGGGGGATTAGTAATTTTATACATTAGTCATTCAGAAATAAATTGTTTGATATAAGTTTCAATTATCGTAAAAGTGAAGGTGGTGGTGGGGGGTGGGGGGGGGTGGGTGGTGGGGGGTGGGGGTGGTGGGGAGGTGGGTGGTGGGTGGTGGGGGTGGTGGGGAGGTGGATGGTGGGGGGTGGGGGTGGTGGGGAGGTGGATGGTGGGGGTGGGGGTGGTGGGGAGGTGGATGGTGGGGGGGAGGTGGGTGGTGGGGGGTGGGGGTGGGAGGGTATGGTCGGGTTGGAGGTAGTTTGGAAGGAGTGTGTTGGTGGGGGTAGGGGGGATAGGATGGAAGGAGAGAGGGCCATGTCACTCAATCAATCCGTGACACCATCTTGGCACCTGTGTCACGTACGGGCACACCTCCGGGATTCGAGCGAGTGAGTGAATGTCTTGTCTCTTTCTCTGTCTCCATCTTTATCACTCTCCTCCTCTTCCTCCACCACCTTTTCCTCTCTCGTTCGTTCAGATTATTCATTTATTTTATTAATTTATTTATATTTTTTGGTGTTGGTTTTTAAAGTTATAATTTGTCCTGATAGGTGTGTGTGTGTGTGTGTGTGTGTGTGTGTGTGTGCGTGTGTGTGTGTGTGTGCGTGTGTGTGTCTTACTTCTTCCTCTTTTCTCTTTCCTCTTTGAATTTCTTGTATATAGATTAATTTCGTTCATTACTTCTGTATTATATGTGTGAGTGTATGAGAGTGAGTGTGTATGAATGAGTGTAAGTGTATGAGTGAGTGTATGATAGTGAATGTGTGTGTGTGTGTGTGTGTGTGTGTGTGTGTGTGTGTGTGTGTAATATTAAAACAGTGTCTCCGGAATGCTGTAATTTTACGTAGGTGACATTTACACGAAAGAACTAAAGACAAAATTACCTGTCATTAAATATCATCAACAGGTAAAAATATATATTGACCAAGGACACTCGACCTATCATGTGTGGGTCACAAAAATAATACGACACCCCAAATTTGACAGACCTCGAGGTTATTATTATTATTATTATTATTATTATTATTATTATTATTATTATCGTTATTATTATTATTATTATTAGGGTAATTATCATCATTTTCATTATTATTATTATTATTATTATTATTATTATTATTATTATATGAAAAATCTGAAACTGCGTAAAAAATAGATAATGGATCCGGATATTTTTAGCGATTTCAGTATTATGAAACAACTGCACACCTTGCTCAGGTGACTTGATTATTTCCCACGCCACTGACTCACCTAGTCTCTCTCTCTCTCTCTCTCTCTCTCTCTCTCTCTCTCTCTCTCTCTCTCTCTCTCTCTCGTGACATAACTTAAAAAACGAATCTTAGTTGAACAAAGTGAAAGAGGGAGATAGATAGAGATAGAGATAGATAAATAGAAAGAGAGAGAGAGAGAGAGAGAGAGAGAGAGAGAGAGAGAGAGGAAACACCCCAAAATGAGCCTTAGTTCCTGGGTGGTGTAGCACAGTCATGCCTCTCGCTTGAACGTGTGGGTTCCGGATGGTCGAATAACCAGTTTTTGGCAAGTCTGAAGTGACGCGTATAGCCGAGTGGCGCGTGGGGGGGGGGGGGGGTAGCCAAGGTAACACTGAACCACGGCAAAGGGTGAAGGTAACTACAGAAGGTAATGGGGTGGGGGGGGGGTAATGGATAATGGGTAATTACTATAGGTAGCAGGACGAAGTGACAGGTAAGGCATGAAAGTAATTAGCATAGGTAAAGGTAAAAGGAAAAATGTAATTAGAGGTAATGAGTAAAGGTAACTAAAGGAAGGAGGTAATGGGGAGATATGGGTGAAATGGGTAGATGTAATGGGTGATGGGGGAGAGAGAGAGAGAGAGAGAGAGAGAGAGAGGGAAGGAGTGTGTTTGTGTGTGTGTGTGTGTGTGTGTGTGTGTGTGTGTGTGTGTGTCTGTGTGTGTGTGTGTGTGGTGAAAGGAGCAGCCTGGTATACAGCATAGTTAAAAGGTGAAAGTACTATAGTGAAAATAATTGGACTACATCATGACGAATAAAACACAAAATTATAAACAGTCGGTGAAAATAAACCCTCCTCACCCCCCCCCCCCCCCGCCCCCCCCCCCCCCCGGATGGAAAACAACAACAAAAGCAAATAAACAAGATTTTTTTTTTACCGATAAACATAAACAAACTTGTACAAATACATTAAATTGAAAGAAAAAAAAACGGACATACAAGACATATACGCAAAGACATATACGCAAAGACATATACGCAAAGACATATACGCAAAGATATATATACGCAAAGACATATACGCAAAGATATATATACGCAAAGACATATACGCAAAGACATATACGCAAAGACATATACGCAAAGACATATACGCAAAGACATATACGCAAAGACATATACGCAAAGACATACGCAAAGACATATATGCAAAGATATATATACGCAAATATATATATACGCAAAGACATATATACGCAAAAACACACAAAAACGCCGAGAGGTGGGCACAGTCACAGTACATGGAAGGCCCGGTCGAGAACATGTCAGTGAGAGGCGGTCCTGACACAAAGACAAGAACAGGAAGGACATAGCCCGACAGAACAAGAACAACAACAACGAATACAACACGAAACACACAGAAGTACTAAAAAAAAAAGCATAAGGTAGAGAGAGAAAAGAATAAGATAACAATAAGACTAAATAAGAAGAAGGATACGATAAGAGAGGAAGAAAAAGACAAATAATCGAAAAAAAAAATGACACGAGGAAGACGGAGGGCGGATGGGCCACCCGCGGTGGATCCCCACGGAGGCGGGAGTGGGCCACTGGCGTCACCCACCCAGCGGGAAACGCACGAGAAACGGGTGGCGGGGGGTGGGGGGCAGACGGGGGGGAGCCGAAAGGAGGAGGGGAGAAGGAGCCAGAGGAAGGACGGAGGGAAGGGAGCGGGAGGAGAGTACGAGGGGGGAAGGCCGAGACGCCAAATAGCGTAGACGCCGGGAGGGGAGGCGGAGAGGGGGGCGGGGGCACCAGGGGCGAAGCGCGCGGAAGCAGACAAGCAGAGGCCGGAGAGAACGCGCGGGAAGCCAGCCAAGCAGAGGGCAAGAGAAAGAGCGAGGAAGCCACCAGCAGAGGGGCCGGGATAAAAGCGCGCGGGGCAAGCCAGCCTAGGGGGCCGATATCAGAAGCGCGCGGGAAGCCCGCCAGCATAGGTGCCGGAGAGAAAGCGGCGCGGGGAAGGCCGCCAAGCAGAGGGCCGAGAGAAAGCGCGCGGAAGCCACCAGCCAATCAGAGGGCCGAAGAGAATAGCGCTCTGGAAGCCACCAAGCAGAGGCCGGGAGAGAAAAGAGCGGGGCGCGGAGAAGCCAGCCAAGCGGGCCGGAGAGAAAAGACAGGCGAGGACGCACCAGAGGCAGACAGACAGACAGACAGACAGACATACAGACAGAACCACCCAAAAACCCAGAGACGAGAAGAAAAAAAAGAGAGAACAGAGACAAAAAAAACAGGCGCTGGCAAGAAGGGGAAACAGGGCAAAGGCGGATGATTGGGGGGGAGAGGGGGGGAAGAGGGGGTGCAGGGGGGGAGGAGAGGGGCGGGGGGGGGGGGGAGGGAAGGGGGGGGGGAGGGGGCGGGGAGGGAAGGGGGAGGGGGGGGGGAGGGGGGGATAGGAGGAGGATGGGAGGATGAGGGGAGGTGGTGAGGGGAGGAGGAGGGAGGAGGAGGAGAGAGGAGCAGGGGAGTAGGAGGAGGAGGACAGGGGATAGACCGGGGATGCACACGGAGCAAAAGGGCACAAACGACCGGCGTGGTAGGGGGTAAATAGAAGAGGAGCACAGAAGCAGGCCCGCAGGGGGCGGGGGAGGGAGAGCAGGCAGACGGACGAGCCCGGGACGACGAGGGAAGGGGACGTCGAGAGCCGAACGACCAAAAGACACGGGCGGGTGACCAGAGAAGAGCAGGGGGCCGGGAAAGGAAAGTCCGGCCGAGACGGAAGGGGGCGGGGGGGGGCGGGGGGGAAGGGGGCGAGGGCGGGAGGAGGCGGGGGAGAAGGGGGCAGGGGCGGAGGAGGGCAGGGGGAGGGGGCACAGGGGGGCCGCAGAGGAGTCAGGCGCGGCGGGGAGGGTGGGGGAGGCACGACGGCGGAGGAGGCCGCTGAGGCGGGAACACCGAGGGAACACACCACACACACACCACCCCCAAACACAAACAAACACACACACCACAACACCACACACACCCACACAACACACACGCACACACACACACACCACCCCACCACACACACCACACACACACACACGCACACACACGCACCGACCGTGGGCGGCACACGGGGAGGGGCAGGCGGAGAGCCACGGGAGAAGAGGAAATAAACCCTGGCAGAGGGACAAAACCCAGAGGGAGGGAGAGAGGGGGGGGGCGGGGCGGCAGAGTGGAGAGACAAAGGCGGCTGGGCGGGGAGGGAAGGGGGAAGCTTCAGCAAAGTATTTGGAAGAGACAGACAGACAGACAGACAGACGGACGGACGGACGGACGGACGGACGGACGGACGGACAGACACAGACAGACAGACAGAGAGACAGACAGACAGACAGACAGACTACAAAATGAACTTCACATTATACAAACAAAATCAAAGACGGAAAAAAAATATCCTTATTTAATGAGAAATACTTAAAAAAATAATAAATAAATATAATTAAATGAATAAATGAATAAAATTTATTTATATGAGAAATGAAAATCAATATTATGAACCATGACAAATGAATAAACATCAGTAACTACCATAACTACCCTACATAGCCAATTAGCCTTCAACTCTTATTTGATTAATTGGGAGAGAGTTATACAAATATCTACTATGAATTATTTTTCACCTTGAGTGCTTGACAGACAGACAAAGAGAGAACGTTAGGTAGGGTCTGGGGAGTAATGTAGGCGGGGTATAAACAAGGTCAGGTGTATGTACGTTTTTATATTTACATTTGTGCACATATAAAACGTACATATACACATGAATATATTTTCATACACATATATGTATAATATCCATACAGTTATATATGTATGTAGTCAGACATAATTTACACATATCCATCCACACTCACCAACCCACCTTCACCCATCCACCCTCCCCCACCCTAACCCACCCATCCACGCCCACACGCCCACGCACACATCTCCAATTCACGCAGTATGAGTCTTGGGAAAGCGATATAGCGGATGAATTGGCAAGTGGCGTGGCAGACAAACACAGTGAGGTGATTATCAAGTGGTTTTGGCCTCACCTAAATGGCTGAGTGGGATGAGTGGGAGAGGGTGGGGATGTGGGTGGAGAATGAGTGGGGGAGGGTGGGGATGAGTGGGGGAGGGTTGGGAATGAGTGGGGGAAGGTGTGATTGAGTGGGGGAGGGTGGGAATGAGTGGGGGTGGGTGGAGAATGAATGGGGGAGGGTGGGAATGAGTGGGGGAGGGTGGAGAATGAGTGGGGGAGGGTGGAGAATGAGTGGGGTGCAGTGGGTAGATGGGTGAATGGATAATGAGGGAGGTCAAGGGATGGATATTGTTAGTTAGTGGTGTGTGTGTGTGTGTGTGTGTGTGTGTGTGTGTGTGTTTAGGTATATGCCTGTCTGTTTTTGTTTGTGTTTGTCTGTGTGTGTTTGCATGTTTAAGGTGTGTTGAGTGCTTGTCTGTCCACCTGTACTGGCATGTTTGTGTGTACGTTAAACTGAAGTGCTTTTATAACACACACACACGCACACACACACACTACTATAAGCGATTTTTCCCATGATTCATCAATATCTCACAACATCATCACTACAAAATGATTAACGAATTACCTGCATCTTTCACCATTACACCTGCATTATCACCATTCATTAGCATATTTCCATACCTAATTGCGGGATGAGTGGATTTATAAATAAGTGTAAATCCACCCTAAGAATAAATCCACCTCAGAATAAATCCACCCTACAATAAATCCACCCGAGAATAAATCCACCCAAGAATAAATCCACCCAAGAATAAATCCACAAAGTATAAATCCACCTCTAGAATAAATCCACCTTAGAATAAATCCACTCCATCATAAATCCACCTTAAGCATAAATCCACCATAGAATAAATCCACCTACAACCACGGTTCATTAATGGCCCTCGTAAGTAGTTAACTCTTGGTAATTCGAGGAGGGAAAAGTTTACTATCAATGAGTAAATAGTAAAGAGCGAACGGATTGCTTGTATCATGCAACTGTTTGTGTGTATGTCTGAAGTCACTAGACCTTGATAAACAACACATACAGCTAAGGGGGGAAGGGGGGGAAGGAGGAGGGGGGAAGGGGAAGGAAGAGGGGAAGGGGAAGGAGGAGAGGGAAGGAGGGAAGAAAGAGGAGAGGGAAGGAGGAGGAGGAGGGGAGGGGGTAAAAGGGGGAAGGAAACGGGGGGAAGGAGGAGGGTGAAAGGGGAAGGGGGAAGGGGTGGGACAGAAGGGTGGATGAGTGGTGATTGGTGGCAAGAATGACTTTATATTTCACCTCCAGTAAAGGTGTAATGAGAGAGAGAGAGAGAGAGAGAGAGAGAGAGAGGTGGTTCCCGGAGCAAGGAGCGCAAGCAGTGTTCCGTGTTACCTGGGTGTTACTGAAGGCTGTAATGTCAAGTCGTGCATACTCACCTGGTCTCTCGCTAATTACGGCTCACCTGCGATCCTTTTAGACTGGTGTTGCTGTAGTGTGTGTGTGTGTGTGTGTGGGTGTGTGTGTGTTTGTGTGTGTGTGTGTGTGTGTGTGTGTGTGTGTGTGTGTGTAGTTTTGTGTTGTGTTGTGTGGGGGGTGGTGGTGTGTGTTGTGTTGTGTTGTGTTGTGTGTGTGTGTGCTTGTGTGTGTGTGTGTGTGTAGTTTTGTGTTGTGTTGTGTGGGGGGGTGGTGTGTGTGTGTGTGTGTGTGTTGTGTTGTGTGTGAGTGTGTGTGTGTGTGTGTGTGTGTGTGTGTGTGTGTGTGTGTGTGTAAAATAATAATAATAATAATAATTAACGGTTTATTGAAAGAGCTTGGCAGCCAGAAGGCTGAGAATATACAGTTACATATTTGGGGAATGGGTTACGAATTACAAATAATATACAAGTAACATAAGTGACACAAATAAGACATATAATAACTTAGATGGGGAAAAGCTCAAACTACAGTTCATTTCAACATAGTGACAGTTTACAGTATTACAAGTTATTGATAATTTTTACAATGTTGGGACTGGCTGTTCTTATAGCGATCAGTTCGTGCACGTATGGGCTGGATGCGGTTGTGGTGTCGAACAGCAATTCTCGGACAAGGGATCTCAGGTGTGTGTTGTGTGTGTGTGTGTGTGTGTGTGTGTGTGTGTGTGTGTGTTGTGTGTGGGTGGGTTTGTGTTGTGTTATTATTATATTATTATTATTATTATTATTATTATTATTATTATTCACTTTTTTAGTAATTTTATTAAACCAAACTAAAATTCACCAAACTTTCCATTATCTATTTTATTCAATTTTATCATTTTTCTTCATTTATTTTTTTTTCTTCGACTTTTTCCGATAAAAATATTTCACGACAGACTTCTCGCTTCAAGAGCCGTCACACTTTCATCTAGTTACGTAAAACCTCATTTTAAAACGTGGCCAGGGGGGGGGGGGCGAAGGTGGCCATGGAGGGGGGGGGGGATGAGGAGATGAAGTGAGTTGGTTGGGGGTGAGGGGAGGGTGTGTGGGGACGGGGGGTGAGGGGAGGTGGGGAGAGGGGGGGGGGGTTAAGGTGGCCGGAAACATTGGCTAAATTAATTAAAGCTTCTCACTCGCTCACCGTGACTCTTGAGGGAGAGGGAAAGTGAGAGAGAGAGAGAGAGAGAGAGAGAGAGAGAGAGAGAGAGAGAGAGAGAGAGAGAGAGAGATGAAAAAAAAATTATGATATATGAATTTGTTCTATAGGTTTGATCAACACACTATAGACCTAACCTAACCTACCACACTCACCTCCCCCTACCACACACCCCTACCACACACCCCTACCACACACCCCTACCACACACCTCCCCCTACCACACACCCCTACCACATCCCCCTACCACACACCCCTACCACACACTTCTGCCACACACTTCTGCCACACACTTCCCCCTACCACACACCCCTACCACACACCCCTACCACACGCCCCTACCACACACCCCTACCACACACCTCTGCCACACACTTCTGCCACACACTTCCCCCTACCACACACCCCTACCACACACCCCTACCACACACCCCTACCACACACCCCTACCACACACTTCTGCCACACACCTCCCCCTACCACACTCCCCTACCACACACCCCTACCACACACCCCTACCACACACCCCTACCACACACCCCTACCACACACCCCTACTGCACACCCCTACTGCACACCCCTACCACACACCCCTACCACACACCTCTGTCACACACCTCTGCACACTACCCCCATCTCAAGTGAAAGGCAGAGATGGCACCAAGCCGTGACACCCATGGGGGGAGGGGGGGGGAGAATTGGGGAGGGGGCAAGGGAGGTGGGTGGGGGGTGTGGTGGGGGTGGTGGGGGGGGGTAAGATGAACCCATGGGGAAAAGAAGAAAGAGGTGTGTGAAGGTGTGTTAGACAGGTGTGTTGGTCAGGTCTGTTGATAAGGTATGTACTCAGGTGTCTCCTCTCCTCAGGTGTGTATTCAGGTGTGTGGGTCAGGTGTGTACTCTCTGGGGTCAGTGTTAGTGGTCATGTTTGAGGTCAGGTCAGGCGCCTCCTACCCCCCTGGGATACAAACCACAACCTCCTGCCCTCCTAAATTATGGCCCCATTAAGGGTATAGGGGGTGGGGGGGAGGGGGGGATTAGCGAATGGGGAGGAAGGAGAAGGAAGAGAGGAAGTTAGGGGTAAAGAAATGAACGAACAACATGGGAAGGAAGAGGGACAGCGAAGGAGAGAGAGGAAGGATGATGATGGAGGGAATGAGTGAATAAACAAAGAAGAGGAGATAAACGGAAACAGAAGGAGATGGAAGAGGAAAATGAAGAAGATGGAGAAGGAAACGATAGGAAACTAGGGAAGAAAGGAATGAACGAAAGGGGGGTAGAGGGAAAGATAAGATTGGGTAGATAGTGTAAGAAGGAAGGAGAGAAATAGGGTGTTAATGAATGAAGATAAGATCAACTGACGAAAGGGAGAAAATGGGGAAAAACGTGGATTGAGAGAGAGAGAGAGAGAGAGAGAGAGAGAGAGAGAGAGAGAGAGAGAGAGAGAGAGAGAGAGATTAAAGTAGGGGTTTAGGGAGAGAAAGGGAGGATAGAGAGAAAGGAGAAAGAAACAGAGAGAGAAATAAGAAAGCGGAGGATGAGAGACAGAGAAAGAGAGAGACAGACAGACAGAGAGAGAGAGGAGAGAGAAGAAAGAAGGAAGAGAAAAGACAAAAAAAAGAGAGAAACGAATGAAGGAAAGATAGGAGAGAGAGAAAGAGAGAGAAAGAGACAGAGAGACCACCAGGAAAGTCTCTTGGTGTGTGACCTTCTTCCCTCCTGACCACAAGAGGGACAATAAAAGCAGAGAGTAAAGGATAGAGGAATAAACCAAAGGGGGAAGGAGAGGAAGAGTTAACTAGAATGGATAAGAACAGAAGGGAGAAGGAGGAACAGAGAAGAATGAATGAGAAAGTATAAAGGAAAGAGTAATCATATTTTCTCTACTCTTCTCTTCTCTTCCTTCTTCTTCCCTTCTCCTATTCCCTCGTTTGTGTCTTCTGAAGAGGTTCATTCGTTTGTGTGTTGTTTTCGTATTTTTTCCCAGGAATCGAATCTCATTACCTTGGGATCGAATCTTACTGTAATAGGATTGAATCTTACTTTAATGGGATCGAATCTTATTGTAATGGGATCGAATCTTATTGTAATAGGATCGAATCTTACTTTAATAGGATCGAATCATACAACCATAGGATCGAATCTTAGTATCATCACATAGATTTATATAGACCTCATTGTAACTATCAATTACAATGATAAATTGAGCCCAATGGATCAAGTAGTGATGATAGAGAAAGATCTACCCATCAATTAACCTGGATTGAGAATGATTGATGAGAGAGAGTTGATAGGATGGATGAATGAGAGAGATATTAGAGATAGAAGACTTGAGAGATATATTGAGAGAAATAGAGATGAGAGACAGTGAGATCATTAGAGATATATTCAAAAGAAGTACTGAGAGAGAGAGAGAGAGAGAGAGAGAGAGAGAGAGAGAGAGAGAGAGAGAGAGAGAGATAAGGGTGCCACTCAACACACCTGGGGGGCGGCAGGTAATCCACGTGGAAAAACACCCAGGTAATAAAGTCAATAAGACCGATACAACTGACTTAACATGAAGAACACACACACACACACACACACACACACACACACACACACACACACATTGAAATGGTAGGTTGAGTTGGTGTGTGGCGGAGTGGGTTGAGGTGGTGGGTTGCGGTGGTGGGTTGAGGTGGTAGGATGAAGTGGGTTGAAGTGGTGGGTTAAGGTGGTGGGTTGAAGTGGTGGGTTGAAGTGGTGGGTTAAGGTGGTGGGTTGAGGTGGTAGGATGAAGTGGGTTGAAGTGGTGGGTTAAGGTGGTGGGTTGAAGTGGTGGATTGAGGTGGTGGGGTTAATTTTACGGGCTGAATGTTGGGTCGAAGTGGGTTACGGTGGTGGGTTGCGGTGGTGGGTTGGAACAGTGGGTAGGCCTGTTCTGTGGCTTCGCTAGCTTGTTCTTTGGTGAAGCCTCGTGTTCTGTTGGCCATTGTGGTTTGTTCTCTACCTTGTTCTGTGGGTTAGTTCCTTCCCTTCCGTTTCTCCCTCTTCCTCCTCTTCCTCCTCTTCCTCTTCACCCCTCTTCACCCCTCCTGACATCTCCTTCTCTTCTACCCTCCTTCCTCTTCCATCCTCACATCTTTCTCTCTCCTCTTCTTCTTCCCTCTTCGCACCTCCTTCTCTTCCTCTCTCCTCCTCGCATCTCCCACTCTTCCTATTTCCTTTCTCCTTCTCTTTCTTTCTTCTCTCTTCATCCCGTTCCTTCCTTCTCCACCATCTTCTTATAATCATCCACCTCCTCTTCTTCCCGTTTCTCTCCCTCTTTCTTCTCATTCTCCTCTCCTCCCCTCTTCTTGCCTTTCCCATTCTTCCTCATATTCTACTCTTTCTTTTCCTGCCCTCCTTCCTCTATTCAGAGATAGTGAAGAAAACAAATTAAGTGAGATAGTAGTGACTAGTAACGATGTTAGTAAGCAAATAGACAAACTAAAGCCTAATAAGTCACCTGGTCCCGATGAGATATTTGCCAGAGTATTAAAGGAATGTAAGGAAGAGCTTAGTATGCCCTCAGCAAAGTTGTTTAACATGTCCTTAAAAACAGGTGTAGTACCAGAATCCTGGAGGATAGCGAATGTAATACCGATCTTCAAGAAGGGGGATAGATCACTATCCTCTAACTACCGCCCAATCAGTCTAACATCAATAGTAGGCAAATTACTGGAAGCAATCATTTCAAACTCTATTCGAAATCACCTGGAGAAGCACAGATTGATCAATGATTCCCAGCATGGCTTCACAAGCGGACGTTCTTGCCTAACTAATCTATTAACATTCTTTTCATCAGTTTTCGAATCAGTGGACGAGGGGCACAATTATGATGTGGTATATCTCGACTTTAGCAAAGCCTTCGACAGAGTACCCCACGAAAGACTAATTAGAAAGGTAGAAGCTCATGGCATCAAAGGTGACATCCTTAAATGGATTAGGGCGTGGTTACAGGACAGGAAACAGCGAGTGAGCATTAACGGCACTAAGTCCCATTGGAGCAACGTCACAAGTGGAGTTCCCCAAGGCTCAGTACTTGGACCATTATTGTTTATTATATACATAAACGACATAGATATCGGCATAGACAGCAACATAAGTAAATTTGCTGATGATACTAAAATAGGACGTGTTATCAAATCTGACGAGGACTCGGCAAAACTACAGGAGGATCTAAACAAATTTTTCGAATGGTCTGAAAAATGGCAGATGAAATTCAACATTGACAAATGTAAAGTACTCAGTATAGGAAATGTAAACAGGGAAACCAGATACCAGATGAACAACGATGCCATAGAGAAATCCGACTGCGAGAGAGATTTAGGAGTAATGATAAGTAGGAACCTTAAGCCAAGTAAACAATGTGTTTTTGCTCGAAACAAGGCTAATAAAGTACTTGGGTTCATACAAAGGAGTGTTAGTTACAAGACTAGCGAGGTCATCCTAAAACTGTATCTTGCTCTTGTGAGACCACACCTGGATTACGCAGTCCAGTTCTGGTCACCGTATTACAGAATGGATATAGAATCCTTGGAAAGAATTCAGAGGAGAATGACAAGACTAATCCCGGGTATGAGGAACCTTGAGTATAGAGACAGGTTAAAGCATCTTAATTTGCACTCCCTTGAGAGACGTAGAGCGAGGGGCGACCTGATAGAGGTGTATAAATGGAAGGCAGGGCTAAACAAAGGGGACATTACAAAGGTACTCAAATTATCCAACCAGGAGCGAACTCGTAACAATGGTTTTAAATTGGACAAATTTAGATTTAGGCGTGAAATAGGTAAACACTGGTTTGGAAACAGAGTAGTGGATGAATGGAACAAGTTACCAAATATCATCATTAACTCGAATACGCTGAATTGCTTCAAACATAGGTTGGATGCTCATATGAGCAATAGGGGTTGGGTGTAAACGGGACTGCCCAGTATGGGCCAATAGGCCCGCTGCAGTTTCCTCCATTCTTATGTTCTTATGTTCCTCTTCTACCCCTTCTTCCTCCTTATTCCTCCTCCTCTACCCCTTCCTCTCCCTCCCTTCCTCCTCTCTTCCATCACCCTTTTCTCCTCTCCTTCTCCCCCAACCCACCTCAACACCCCCCCACCCTCCTCCTCTCCCCCCTCCATCTACCCCTACCCCCCCTTTCCCCCCTCCCCCAATAAACCACTTGCCCCAGTAATAAGCGCGGGGTAAGATAGTGCTAACCCTCACTCCAGGTCGGCCGCAGTCTCCCCGTAAAACACAAGACCACAGGAACGGGACAAGACACCAAATGAACTCCTATATTAAGATGGAGTGGAGGTTGGTTTGGTTGCTTGTGGTAGGCGTTCTGACCTGGCGAGTGGGGTGTGGGTGGGTGTGGGTGAAGGGGTGTGGGTGGGTGT
>CAUDMG010003924.1:610000-615000 GCA_958450375.1 Homarus gammarus
AACTTTTGTTTAGTGAGTGTGTGAGTGAGAGACTTTTGTTTAGTGAGTGCGTGAGTGAGAGACTTTTATTTAGTGAGTGCGTGAGTGAGAAAGAAACTAAGAGAAAATACAAAACATGACTTTAACTTATTTTTGGTGAATGAACAAATAGACTAATTTCTTGAAATGTTTAACCACGGTTGTTAGGTCGTGATAAAAAGACGCCATTACCACACCTTAAACACACGTTGAGTTGTGGATATAATGGTGGTCATGATACTCGTTCTTTCTCTCTCTAGCTCGTTTTCTCCCTCCCTCTCTAACTCTGGCTCTCTCTATTCTATTCTTTATCCGTTTTTCTCTCTCTCTCTCTCTCTCTCTCTCTCTCTCTCTCTCTCTCTCTCTCTCTCTCTCTCTCTCTCTCTTCATATGTTCTTATCATTTTATAACAAAAATAAATATAAATTGCCTTAAGTCTGTCAGGTGCCTTCCCCCCTCCCCCTCTTTCTTCCCCCCCCCTCTCCCTCTCTTTCCTCCCCTTCTCCCCCTCTTTCCTCCCCTTCTCCCCCTCTTTCTTCCCCCCTCTCCTCTTTCTTCCACCCTCTTCCCCTTTCCCCTCTTTTTCTCTCCTTTCTCACCCCTTGTTACCTCCCTCCTCCTCTCTGCTCTCCCCCCTTGCTCTCTTCCCTCTCCCTCCCTACTCCTCTCTGCTCTCCCACTTCCTCTCTTCCCTCTCCCTCTCTCCCCCTCTCCCCTCCTCTCCCCCCTTGCTCTCTTCCCTCTCCCTCTCTCCCCCTCTCCCCCCTTGCTCTCTTCCCTCTCCCTCTCTCCCCCTCTCCCCTCCTCTCCCCCCTTGCTCTCTTCCCTCTCCCTCTCTCCCCCTCTCCCCTCCTCTCCCCCACCCCCCAAAAAATCCAATTCATCATGATCTAAAATCTAACTTGTATTTCATGGGCGGGTGGGCGGGTGGGTGAGAGGGTGGGTGAGAGGGTGGGTGGGTGGGTGGGTGTGTAGAATGTCCTTGTTACTTGTTTATGTTTGTTTTTACTTTTATTTATTTGTTTAATTTACAGAAGAATAAACTGTCCTTCATCCCTGCTTAATTTGACGACCTCTCTCTCTCTCTCTCTCTCTCTCTCTCTCTCTCTCTCTCTCTCTCTCTCTCTCTCCCCATCTGTGGCGTGTTGTCTAAGTAATTTACACCCTGGCTTGCTCATTAGACGCCATGTATGTGTAAATGAGTGTAAAATACGCTTGTACCAGCTGCCGATACCATGCCGATAACGTGTGTTGGCTGTGTCGTTTGTCTGTCAGCTCGCGATTGGACCCTGCGAGGATAGGAAGCTGTTTTTTTACGCCTTGAAAACAAAAATGATATTATATTTTACACGTGATTATTTTATTTTTATTATTTTTTTTATCTAATTTATTTATTTATTTATTTTTTATTTTATTTTTATTTTTATTTTTTTTTATTTTATATATTTTTTTTAGGGGGGTTATGTGTGTGTGTAAATCAATATGCAAATTTACAGGTACTTTTATTTTTTGGGTGGATTTTATATTTAAATTTACAGGGTTTTTCAATTTTTTTATTCATATTTTAGTTTTTTAATTTTATATTATTTTTTTTTTTTTACATTTTGTTTTGTAAATTTTCTATGTAAATTTACCGCTGATTTTATTATTGATGATTATTTTACATCCCATAATTTATCACTAATAACCTTTGTCTTTAAATTATATATATATACGTATAGCAAATTTAACGCTACTTAATCAAATGAAATAAACGAAAAAAACAACAAACACAAAACAACAAAACAAATAAAAACATAAAATAAAGAAAAAAAAAATATAAATCAAAATAAAACAAAAATTAGGAAATCCAAAAGGTCACTCCAGTTAAGACATTGAAATTACTAAGGTTATAGAGGGTCAGTTATATGACCTTACGACAGGGGCCACCAATATGTGTCTAGTTAACATGGGAAGTGAGGGGGTTGGGGAATACCTTACTGTGAGAGGTGAGACATGGAGAGATAGGGAGAGATAGAGATAGGTGAGACACGGAGAGATAACTGAGAGATAGGGTGAGAGATAGGGGGAGATGAGACATGGAGAGATAAGTAGACACAGGAAGAGATAACTAAGAGAGAAAGGGAGAGATAACGAAGAGACATGAGAGATAAGAGACACCCCTAAAGAGATACAATGACCATGGAAGAGGACACAGGTGAAGAGAGATGGAAGGGAGGATGGGAGAGAAGAAACAGAAGGAAGGAAGATGGGAAGGAAGGGAGCAATGGGTAGGTGATGGGATGGGATGAGATGTGTGTGTGTGTTTTCGTATGTATATATGTAATCTACACTACATATGTCTTTTAGTATCTTGACCAACATGTATACAGTGCATGTGTGTGTGTGTAAATAATAATAATAATAATAAACGGTTTATTCATAGAGTTGCAGCCGGTGGCTGAAAATATACAAACGTAGATTTGATTTAGACATAATGATATAATATGCGTTGAATACATTTACAGGGCTGTACAGTACATAAATCAGGAGCTGTTTATTATTTTAACAATAGATGGGATGGTGCTGTTCTTATATCTATCAGTGCGGGCTCTTATGGGCTGAATTTTGTTGTAGTGACGAGGTGGCCGGGGGACTGCCGGTGGCAGGAGGTGGCGATGACGAGGATGGTGCAGTAGTCCACTGCCAAACCTTGCTAGTGCTTGGTGGTGGAGGTCACTGAGGGATGGCATTTCCAGGGTGGAGAGAGCGTTGTTGTAGCCGGAGTAGTCTGCGCCGAGCATGATTCTTCAGGCCCTTTTCTGTACCTTCTCTAGCTGACGTTGTTGGGTGGAGTTGAGAGAAGACGACCAGGCTGGTGACGCATACGTTAGTTTGGGGAGAATAAAGGCGTTGTAGATAGTCCTCAGCTCTGGCGTGGGTGCCCCAAGTGACCTGAGTCGTCGTAGCATGTAGAGTCGGTACGAGGCTGCCTTGATTGTGTTGCATACATGGGCCTTCCAGTCCAGTTTGTGGTCTATGGTAACACCCAGGAGTTTAGCAGACTGCACTAACTGGAGAGGATGGGCACCCACTGTGACTGATGGAGCTTGCACTGGAGTGGTGGCGGTATTGGTGTGCGTGTGTGTGTGTGTGTGTGTGTGTGTGTGTGTGTGTGTGTGTGTGTGTGAATATTATACCAAAAACTTTACTCATTTCACGAAATTATTCATTAATTTATTTATAGTTTAATAATTATTTTTGGGTCGATATTTATTGAGTTCTACATTTAACTATAATTACACATTAATAAATTCATTATACAATTGTATTTACCTGAGTAATTATCATTATACGAGGTGATCAAAAAGTCCCTGTGCACCTATAATTATGAATAGTATGGTTATTTACCTTGCTCTACTTATAACAGGTGCATAGAGACTTTTCGATCACTATTATTTCCACTCCGGTATTTTCACTTAATTAAAATGTTTTGCCCTTTAGGTCTGCTGTTCTGTTGATAATTTGTAAATAATTAAAATTACTGAGAACAAAAAAATTACAATTAATATCAAGGTGACGAAACCGGACTCTGGGGGGGGCCTTTTGATATTTCATGTGGGGTCAGTCTGTGTGTCTGTCTGTCTGTCTGTCTCTCCTTCCACATCGTCATTTAATCTAACATTTTCTCTCATTCCCCTTCCTATCCCATCATCCTTTCTTCTATTCTTCCTCCATTTACTCCTCTCCCATCTCTCTCTCTCTCTCTATCATCCCCCCTTCCTTTCTCCCTCTTTCACCAACCCTCACCTTCCCCCACCTTCCCTCACCCTCCCCCACCTTCCCTCACCTTCCCTCACCCTCCCCCACCCTTCCCTCACCTTCCCCCACCTTCCCCCACCTTCCCTCACCCTCCCCCACCTTCCCCCACCTTCCCTCACCTTCCCTCACCCTTCCCTCACCCTTCCCTCACCCTCCCCCACCTTCCCTCGCCTTCCCTCACCCTTCCCTCACCCTTCCCTCACCCTCCCCCACCTTCCCTCGCCTTCCCTCACCCTTCCCTCACCCTTCCCTCACCCTCCCCCACCTTCCCTCACCTTCCCTCACCCTCCCCCACCCTTCCCTCACCTTCCCCCACCTTCCCCCACCTTCCCTCACCCTCCCCCACCTTCCCTCACCTTCCCTCACCCTCCCCCACCCTTCCCTCACCTTCCCTCACCCTCCCCCACCTTCCCTCACCTTCCCTCACCCTCCCCCACCTTCCCTCACCTTCCCTCACCCTCCCCCACCCTTCCCTCACCTTCCCCCACCTTCCCCCACCTTCCCTCACCCTCCCCCACCTTCCCTCACCTTCCCTCACCCTCCCCCACCCTTCCCTCACCTTCCCCCACCTTGCCCCACCTTCCCCCACCTTCCCTCACCTTCCCTCACCTTCCCTCACCTTCCCTCACCTTCCCTCACCCTTCCCTCACCTTCCCTTACCCTTCCCCCACCTTCCCTCACCTTCCCTTACCCTTCCCCACCTTCCCTCACCTTCCCTTACCCTTCCCCCACCTTCCCTCACCTTCCCTTACCCTTCCCTCACCTTCCCTCACCTTCCCTCACCTTCCCCCACCTTCCCTCACCTTCCCTCACCTTCCCTCACCTTCCCTTACCCTTCCCACCTTCCCTCACCTTCCCCCACCTTCCCTCACCTTCCCTCACCTTCCCTTACCCTTCCCCACCTTCCCCCACCTTCCCCCACCTTCCCTCACCTTCCCTCACTCTTCCCTCACCTTCCCTCACCTTCCCTCACCCTTCCCTCACCTTCCCTCACCTTCCCTCACCTTCCCTCACCTTCCCTCACCTTCCCTTACCCTTCCCCACCTTCCCTCACCTTCCCTCACCTTCCCTTACCCTTCCCTCACCTTCCCTCACCCTTCCCCCACCTTCCCCCACCTTCCCTCACCTTCCCTCACTCTTCCCTCACCATCCCCCACCTTCCCTCACCTTCCCTCACCTTC
>CAUDMG010003924.1:620000-630000 GCA_958450375.1 Homarus gammarus
AGAAGGGAACCCACACGACGGCTGCGACATAGAGGTTTCAGCTGACGAAGAAGAGAAAGAGAACATAAATACGATAAATAAGAGAAAATAAAGAAGAAAATAATAATGAGACATCCAACAAAATAAAGGAATAATGTAAAAATGTGATAAAAATGGGAAAAAAGGAAGAAAATACAAAAAAATCAATAGAAATTAGCTGAAAAATATAATAAAAAATGAATGGCGTGAAGGAGAAGCTATGATAAAGAAGAGAGACAGAGAGATAAAGAAGATAGAATGAGTGAGAGACCAAGAGTATTATATAGAGAGAATAATGAGACATAGAGAGAGAATGAAAGAGAGCTTAAATAATACACGTAGACAGAGAGAATGAGAGATACACAAAGAGAGAGAGAGAGAGAGAGAATGAGAAACAGAGAGAGAGAGAGACAAGAGACATACCCAGGTGTCTCAAACTTACTTTTAATAACATGTTGATGAAGACCTGACGTAGCAGTATGGTCAGGAGGTGTATCAAAACCCCTACTGGTACTGTTCCCTTCAGCGTCACACCTGCAGTAGCTGTCGGAGGTGCAGCAGCGTGGATGAAGAAGAGGAGGTGGAGGAGGAGGAGGAGGTGGGGGAGGCGGAGGAGGAGGAGGTTGGTGATGCTCCCTAGGGCTAGCGATAGGATGGAGATTAGGTCCTTTTTCCTTTCCTATTGCGTGTGGCTGGATGGAAGAAGGAGGCGCAGTAGGAGGAGGACCTTGTTGGTAAGGTCCATCTAAGGTCTCATCTCCGTCGCTTCCTCCTCCTGACGAAGGGAGACAACACTTGGTATCTGTGGAAAAAATTCAGGTTGTATTTTATTTATTTGTTTATTTGTTTTTTTGGAAAGGGAATGAAGGAAGAAGGATTTGTTTAAATATATTTTGTTCATTGATTTACCATACATATATACAGGTTAGGTTAGGTTAGGTCAGGTCAGGTCAGGTTAGGTTAGGTCAGGTTAGGTTAGGTTAGGTTAGGTTAGGTTAGGTCAGGTCAGGTTAGGTCAGGTTAGGTTAGGTCAGGTTAGGTTAGGTCAGGTCAGATTAGATTAGATTAGGTTAGGTTAGGTCAGGTCAGGTCAGGTCAGGTCAGGTCAGGTTAGTTGACTGATTTTTGTTTATTCTGTTTTGACTCTACCGACGCCCATTAGAATTTAAGTCTAATTTGGATTGAGACCCATTAAAACGGCCTCATTTGGACTGGGGCCCATTAGATCTAGAGCCTATTAGGAACACCCCACCTGACCTACACACCTTAGGGCACGTGCTCACCTGCGTCAGGAGAAGGAGCCGGGTTGTAGGACGACACGATGCTATTGAGGGAGTGGAAGGCGTCAGGAAAGGCCGACGCCCTCTCGAACAGGGAGATGAGGCGTGAGACGGGCGTGGGATCCTCTCCTGCGCCCGCCCCTGGAGACACCTCCGGGGGCGTGGGTAGTGGCTCTGATCCTCCTCCAGGTCCTACGCCTCCTGACGACGAGGAGGAGCCAGCTGGTGGTGAGGAGGAGGAAGGGGGAGAAAATGACGTGATTGTGATTGTGGTAGTTGGGGTGATTGCAGGTAGGTGGGATTGGGAGAGTGAGAGAAAGGGATTGGGATTAGGAGAGTGAGAGAAAGGGATTGGAAGTGAGGAGAGTGAGAGAGAAAAGTGAGAATAAGAAATATTAGGGACAAAGGAGAGAGAAAATATGAGGAAAAGAGGAATTAGGTGAAAATGAGAAAGAAAGTGAGGAATAGAGACAGTAAGAGATAATGAGAGAAATTAAAACTGAAGAGAATGGATAAAAGAGATAATACATTAGGTTAGGTTAGATTAGGTTAGATTAAGTTTGATTATCTGTAGGTTAGGTTAGGTCAGGATTTTTAACGAGTTACATTTTAATATAATATTTTACAAGAACAAGATTATATCAGGGTTTAAAATAACGATTATTAAATTATCTTCCAATTATTTGTTTCATACTTATAAAAAAAAATTTAAATAAAAAAAAAATATTTATATTATAATTCTCATGACTACAGCTGTTAGAGTCAGTACTAATAGGAAATGTATATATTTTTAATTTATTTTAATATCACGAATCAGAACATTTAAAACGATCATTTAGGTAAATTCAGGTTTAATTCACTCTAGTCTAAACCATTGGATCGACTCTGTAAACATCGTCACCTAACATGAACTAAACACTACAGAGATGTTGTGTGTGTTTCAGAGCTCCAGTGTTAATGTTATAACCCTCGTCTCTATTACCTGTCCTAGAGGTGTGTTGATTGGAAGGCAAATTATATCTCACCAGGTAAAGAGAGAGATAGAGAGAGAGATAGAGAGAGAGAGAGAGAGAGAGATAGAGAGAGAGAGATAGAGAGAGAGAGAGAGATAGAGATAAAAATTAAAAGTTATGGTCCCTAGAAAGATGGCAATTTTGGCAGGATTAATAAACAAAGTAAAAAAAAAAATCCGACAATATTTACAGTGGTGGGCAGTGGTCGCCAACCCTAAGAAGAAAAAATAACATGCTAAGATAAATCACATTATATCCTCACCCGTATGTGGTCGATGATGCTGCTGCTGATGATGATGATGATGGTGATGATGATGATGATGAGGATGATGATGGGGCTGATGATTTCTCCGGGGGTCAGGATCCGGTGAGCTACTTGGGGAGGTCTCTGGGGTGTTAAGTGAGGAGGCTACACTCACAGCTGCTGGGGTAGGGGTCGCTGTACCCCCTTGACTCGACCCCCTGGCTACCTGGGCTTGAGTTCCTCCGGTAGGTTGGGTCACTGAGGATGACTGTGGTGGCCCCGTGGCATTCGGTTTCTTGGGCTGTTGTTGCTTACGGCGGCGCGGGCGGTACTTGTAGTTGGGGTGTTCGGCCATGTGTTTCAGTCTGAGTCGTTCTGCTTCCTCCACGTATGGGCGTCTGTCCGTGGGCGTCAGGGAGCGCCATTTTCTCCCTGGGGAAGAAATTTGCGTTAGTTTGTTACTCTTGTGAAATATTTGTCCTGTTAATTGATTCCCAAACAGGTGATTCCGAAACAGGTGATTCCCAAACAGGTGATTCCCAAACGGGTGATTCCTAAGCAAGTGACTCCTAACAGCTGATCGAAACAAAAACAGCTGAACCACTCCTTAAACAGCTGATCCACTCCCTAAACAGCTGATCCACTCCCTAAACAGCTGATCTACTCCTTAAACAGCTGATCCACTCCCAAAACAGCTGATGTTGAGCCTGAGGGGTGATATAACATGTAGCCCATGACTATTATTAAGGGTTGAAGAACACAATAACCCATGACTCATAATAAAGTGAAGAACAGATACCAATCCATGACTTACGCTATAATAAACAAGTTAAGAATAACAAATAATAAGTAAAATGATTAAATTATACCAGAAACAGAAAAAAATCGATTTTATTAATTTTTATTATTTAAAATTTTCGTATGTTGCCAATTTTTTTCTATGTGTAAATTTATGTTAAAATATATCTCTTAACTGTAATATTTTTCCAGAATATTTAACTTAACATATCCTTCTATAATATATTTCAAATGTATCCCAATGTAATAAAATATCGTTACTTTGATATATATTCAGAATCTAACTCAATATATATTTCTGTAATCTATTTTCAATATTTTTTTACGACAATATTTCACTTTTCCAATATTTTTCAATACAATAAATTGACCTATGATATTTTACAGGTATTTTCAGTGTAATGAATCAATATCGCTGTCTCCCCCTGATAACTACTGCACTTGGTAATTAAAATGTCTAATTGGTAGTTCCCCCCTCCCCCCCCTCTTTCACCACTTGTGACAGCATAGGCGAGAATATTTAACTGGTGATTCGGCCTCTGGGTTGTTAGTGCCTTATACTGTACTTAAGTTAAAAATTTTATATTGAATACATGTTAGGTTAGGTTAGGTTAGGTTAGGTTAGGTTAGGTTTCTACTGGGGGGGGGGTGAGGAGGGGGGAGGGGGGAGGGGGGACGTTTTCTACAGGTAAACGGGGTGAGGTTTCTACTGGGGGGAGGGGAAAGGTTTCTACTGGGGGGTGGGGGGTAGGGAGGAGGTTTTCTACAGGTACACGGGGTGGGTTAGTTTCTACAGGTGTTCCGTTGTGGTGTTACATGTTGGCAGTACGTGAGGGCGGTGGGCCTTAACTTCACTGTTACACAAGGTGGGATTAGTGACGCGAATTTGTTGTGGCGTGGAGGAGGAAAGGAGTGGAAGGGGTGGAAGGGGAGAAGGGGAGAGGAGAGGAGGAGAGGGGGAGAAGGAGAGGAGAGGGAGAAGGAGGGAGGGGGAGAAGGAGGGGTAAGGGAGAAAGGGAAGAAAGGGGAAGGAGAGGAGGGGGAGAAGGAAAGGAAGGAAGAGGAGAGGAAGGGGCAGAAAAAGGGGGGTGAGAGGAAGGAGAATTTTGAGTAGTTATGGTGATGGTGGTGGTGGTGGTGGTGGTGATGGTGGTGATAGTGGTAATGGTGAAAGTAGTAAGAGTGATGGGAGTGATGACAATGATGATCAAATTGAAAGTGACGATCGGTGAATAATGCAGATGATAATGACGATGGTGATGGTGATGAATGATGTATGATGTAACACCTGTATAACGTTGTAACACCTGAGATACTCATTAACACGGTGTTGTAATGTGACGTCAACCTGTTAATACTATCCCACGGAAGCTCTCCCTCACCCTCACCCCTCCCCCACCCTCACCCCTTCCCCACCCTCACCCCCTCCCCTACCCCACCATTCCCCCCTCCTCCCCATCACCCATAAACACCATTAAACATCTCCCCATTTCCAACCATTCCAACACTTTCCCTCTTAAAGGATTTTGTTTACATCATCACTACGGGAACGTACGCCTTACCTCCACCGCGTAGTGACATACTTACGGGAGTTGCGCCAGACGAAGGTACGCTCGCTATGTGCCAGCAGTGGTGTTCCTGTTGTGGGTCGAGCGTATGGCCTCCCTTGGTGGTAATGTGACGTAGGGAGGGAGGGAGGGAGGGTAGGAGGGAGAGAGGAGGGGAGGGAAGGTGTGAGAGTGTGACGGAGGGAGGGAGGGAGGGAGAGAGGGAGGGAGGGTGTGAGAGTGTGACGGAAGGGAGGGAGGGAGAGAGGGAGGGAGGAAGGGTGTGAGAGTGTGACAGAGGAAGGAAGGGAGGGAGGGAGAGAGGGAGGGAGGGAGGGTGTGAGAGCGTGACGGAGGAAGGGAGGGAGGGAGGGAGAGAGGGAAAGAGACGTGACTCAGTTGATGTTTCCTTCCTAAATAACATCACCTTTCCCATGGCCCCTCCCACATGAGTTGTCTCCTTCCTCACCCCTCCCTCATCCGTCCATTTCACCCCTCCCTCACCCCTCCCTCACCCCTCATCCTTACCTGCATTTTCTTTTCCTCCCCCCCCTACTATCCTTCTCTCACCCATCACCTTCCACTTTTTTCCTTCCGTTTCCTCACCTCCACGTCACCCCTCATCTCTACCTCACCCCTCACCCCTACCTCACCCCTCACCCCTACGTCACCCCTCACCCCTACCTCACCCCTTACTCCTACGTCACCCCTACCTCACCCCTCACCCCTACGTCACCCCCCTCAACTCTTCCTCACCCCTCCCTAACCTCTTTTTCCTCCCCTTTTCCTTATCCAATATACCACATTTTCCCTCTCTTCCATCTCTTCTCTTCCTTCTTTCTTTAGTTCTTATTCTAATTTTTCCTCTTCCACTCTTTTCATCTTCCCTCTCTTACGTTTTCCCTCTCTTTTTTTCTCTTTCTTCCCACATTTACCTGTTTCTCCTCCTCTTCCTGTCCCTTCCCTTCCCTCCGCTCCTACCTTGACCTCTTCCTCTCCTTCACCTCTCACTTCATCCCTCACTCTCTCTCTCTCTCTCTCTCTCTCTCTCTCTCTCTCTCTCTCTCTCTCTCTCTCTCATGAATAATTATCGTAATGAGTATACATCAACTACAACAACAACAACAACAGCAACAACAACATTATCATCAACAACAACAATAGTAACAACAACAACAACAACAACAACAGCAGTAAATTATCTTTGTCAGAGAGAGAAAGAGATGCCAAAGGTCACATAGTATGCCAAAGGTCAGCTAGTAGGTCAAAGGTCACCGAGTAGGTCAAAGGTCACCGAGTAGTGTCAAAGGTCACCTAGTAGGTCAAAGGTCACCGAGTAGGTCAAAGGTCACATAGTATGCCAAAGGTCACATAATATACCAAAGGTCACATAATATACCAAAGGTCACATAATATACCAAAGGTCACATAATTTTACAATATTTCTTCCACTTTTTATACATTTTACTTCACTATATTAATTAACAAATAAATTCTTAAAATAAATAAATAAATCGTGTATATTTGTAAAAGTTTAAATTATACTTTTTGATATTTTTTAAAAGTACACAAACAAAAAATTTCAGAATACGAAGAAAAAAAAAATGTTTACTGAAAGAAAAATATTTGGTTGTATCAGAAGCACAGGTGAGTCTTATGTGTACACTACCTGAGATTCCAGTGTACGTATGGTCATTTATGTACGTTTATAGATGGATGAGGTTGCACTTTTAACTCCCCACATACATACATACATGCATACATACACAAATACACAAACGCATAAAACACACACACACACACACACACACACACACACAGGAGAAAGAAATAGTTAGCTGTATGTGTGTGTGTTTGTGTGTGTGTGTGTGTGTGTGTGTGTGTGTGTGTGTGTAAGAGATGAGAGAGAGAGAGAGAGAGAGAGAGTACGATAATGAGCTAGGGGGGATAAGGAATAATTGTGAGAGAGAGAGGGAGGAAGAGAAACAGGAAGTAAGAGGGAAAAGAAGAAGTGAGAGGGAAGGAGAGGGAGTGAGAGGGAAAGTCAAAGATCAAGAAGTAGCGACAAGAAGTGATGCTTCAATGACATGAGTGGCCGTGACATTTCTCCCTCCCACTACCCCCACTCCCTCCCTCTCTACTCCCCTCCCCTCTACCCCCACTCCCTCCCTCTCTACTCCCCTCTACCCCACTCTCATCCTTCTCCACTCTCCTCCCTCACTCCCTCTCTCTCTCTCCACTCTCTCCCAACCCCACTCTAATCCCTCTCCTCTTCCCCATATCGTCAGTGTCACAGCAGACAGGTGAGTGTGTGTGTGTGTGTGTGTGTGTCATTGCGAAAGATTCTAGTTTTTTGTACGTGATGGTTTGTACGTGTTGGCCATGTACGTGTTTTATGTACGGGCTGGCAGGCTATGTGTACGTGATTGTTATAATATACATATTAACTGGATGTATATATATGTACATGTCTGTATTTTATGTGTGTATGGTTATGATCGTATTGGGGAAACGGGTCAGGGCGTCTGTGTACGTATGGCAGTTCAGTGTGTACGTATTATCGGTGTGTACGTATTATCGGTGTGTACGTATTATCGGTATGTACGTATTATCGGTGTGTACGTATTATCGGTATGTACGTATTATCGGTGTGTACGTATTATCGGTGTGTAGGCATTTTCCGTGTGCATGTTTTATATCTGTACATTTGTGTGTGCGTTTTATCCGTGTGTACATATGTGTATGAATGTGTATTATCTGTGTGTGTGTGTGTGTGTGTGTGTGTGTGTGTGTGTGCTAAATATACATGTTCTCTGTCATCACTACACCTGTCATTACACCCCACACACCTGTCATTACACCCCACACACCTGTCATTACACCCCCACACACCTGTCATTACACCCTACACCTACCTGTAGTCCCCAATAATTAGACCCATTAACACCTGTACTAACCTCAAGTACATATACACTTGATGTACACTCAGTCATGTACGTCAATCACTTAACAGTCATGTACGCCAGTTATGTACACCCAGTCTTCTCCAACCAGTCGCATACACAACCAGTCAATATAGTTCTGTCGACCAAAAGTTGAACTATTAATTGTTCATAAAAACTTGTCCACTGTGGTCTGGCCAGGTGTCGGAAGGTAAGGTGCACCTGGGAAGTGTCAGGAGGAAGTACAAGTAAGGGGGGAGGGGGAGGAGGGGGAGGGAGAGGGGAAGAGGGTAAGGAGGAATCATGTCCCAGAACAGGTCATGCACTACCGGGTTGACCTTGCTCTGATTTAACCTCCTAGTGACCTCAATGACCTCTACCCTTCACCTCTCCTTCTCGACTCCCCCCTTCCCCTCTCTTCCTCATTATCCCTCACTCTTACCTTTCTTTCTTCCCTCCCCCCCTTTTCTCTCTCTCTCTCTTTCTCTCTCCCCTCCCCCTCTCTTCTCCTGCCTTATTTTGTCTCTACTGTCACCTTTTAGTTTTCTTTCTTTCCCTCTTCTTCCCCCCCTTCTTTTCTTCCCTCTTCCCATCTCTATTTTCTTCCCTCTCTCCTTCCATTTTCTTCTCCTTCATCCACCTACTTGCATCCCTGTCCTCTTCCTCTCTTTCTCGCCTCACCTCCTATCTTCCATCCCCTTCTCCCTCCCTTTCCCCCTTCCCCTTTCCTTCCCATTTCCCCTACTCCCCCCTCCCCCCCCTCTTCACCCACCCACCCACCTCCCCTACCTTCTCCTCCCCCCTCCCCCCCTCCCATTTCCCTCCCTATACCTCATAACCTATCCCTCTGCCAAGCCAAGCCAAGCCAAGCCAAGCTAAGCCAAGCCAAGCCAAGCCAAGTTGTATGACATTTATTGCTTCCATGATCTTTTAACCCGACCTAAGTAGTTTTTCTCCTGTATGTATGTATGTATGTATGTATGTATGTATGTGAGTCAGTGACCTAATTATGAGTGTGATTGGAAATATAAATGATTCAATGATTCGGTGTGATTGGAAATGATTCGAAATATATAGGTCATTGATTCGGTGACCCAGTTTTAAAGTGTCACAGGATTATAAGCCGGAAGAAAGTGGTTGATTAGGTCACTTCAGTCGATAATCACATTACAGTACAAGCAGTTAATGACCAGTAGTGACCTTATGTTACCTGAAGCCTTTAATGGATGATGTTAATTATGTACACCTGAGGTCAATCCGTGTACGTATCACTTAGTTCATGTACGTATCACATTAAGTAGGTTCGTGTACGTATTTACTAAGGGTGGTTTGTGTACTTTTAACCTTATGTCGGTTCGTGTACATATCATCTCAGGTTGGTTCATGTACGTTTCACCTTATGTCGATTTCATGTACGTTTCACCTTCCAAGAAACAGACACAAGAAATTCAGACCTAGAAATGTCAACACCCAGTCATAACAAACTACTGTTACCTGTACCACCTCACCTGTTGGTTAATTAGGACTCTTCTTACCTGTGTATGCTCTCTCTCTCTCTCTCTCTCTCTCTCTCTCTCTCTCTCTCTCTCTCTTGCAGGTGTTTTTCATTTCTCTTTTCCCGCTGTCATGAAACAGGTGTGTTGTATACCTGTAGAGTGTGTCATGTTGCAGGTGTGTGTGTCAGTTGAAGGCCACACACACACACACACACACACACACACACACACCAAGGTCAGTATGTTACAAATATGATAAACTAATGACCAGAAATAGTCTTCAAGATCTATATAAGGCAAGTATCGTCTCTTGATCAGGAGGAGTTACTAGTTCTGTGGCTGAGTGGATACGAAGCTCAAGTCCCGTCCTAAGGGTCACTGGTTCAATCCCAAGGTATATTCTTAAACCACCCTGATGTGATTAATTACCTTTGTAGTTTAAGGAAGTAGAAATAGAATGAAATAGAGTTAATAATGTATAATATTCCTTTAGTCTTTTACTTTCAGGCATATAAGGTAAAGACATTGTAAAAGAGTCGCCAGGGAGAAATGGGTTACGTTTTTGTGAAGGAAGTACAGGAGATATGGATAGGTGTCAGGGGTACCAACATGATTGTCAATTGGTGTCATGAGTGCCAATATGACTGTTAATATGTGTCAGG
>CAUDMG010003924.1:632500-640000 GCA_958450375.1 Homarus gammarus
AGAGAGAGAGAGAGAGAGAGAGAGAGAGAGAGAGAGAGAGAGAGAGAGAGAGAGAGAGAGAATATTAAACAAAAAACAATAATTTAACCTAAACAAATAAATAAACAAACAAATACAACAGCCAAAACAAAACAAAAACAATACCAAAATAATATAAAAGAAAACAAAAACAAAAACAAAAATATTACAAAGAAAATTCCTCCCTGAACTTGATTTCATCTTGTCTAATACGCTGATCTCAAAGGCTGTGTAGATACGCCCTTATTGTCCTTGGTTGCGTGACTGTGTTTTGACAATGTGATCGTTCGTGTATACATGATGTGTGTGTGTGTATGTATGTGTGTGTGTGTGTGTTTTTTTGCCTGTGTGTAGGTTTCTGTGCGTGGGATCAGACTTGTCAGTGGACGTGTGTGTGTGTGTGTGTGTGTGTGTGTGTATGTTTTTTTTATCTGTGTGTGTGTGTTATGTATGTATGTATGTATGTATGTATGTATGTATTTCAGGCGACAATATCTCCTGTGGACGCTTAATTCATGACCCCCTTAAGATGACGACACATATTTTTTGTTGTGTGTGTGTGTGTGTGTGTGTGTGTGTGTGTGTGTGTGTGTGTGTGTGTGTGTGTGTGTTCGTGCGTGACAGTAATCGAAAGTGTAGCAGTGACCTTAGTGCGACAGTGCCAGTAGAGTGTGACAGTGCCAGTAGAGTGCAACAGTGTAGATTAAGTAACTACAGCGGAATGGGCCACGAGTGAGACAGGTGTGACAGGTGCCCCGCGGACAGTGATTTGTCGGACAGGTAATGAGTCTACTTAGTTACCTGGCAGGGAGGGGGGGGAGGGGTGGTACGAAGGGAAGGGTTGAGGGGGAAGGATAAAGGGGGGAGGGAAAGGGTTGGAGAAGAAGGAAGGGAGGATGGGCGTGAGGGCGTAAGGAAGGTGATGGAAAAGAAATGTAGTTAGTGGTTTGGATTTTATAAGGGAATACACACACACACACACACACACACACACACACACACACACACACAAGCATCATCATCATCATCATCATCACCACCAAATTACCCCCCTGTTCCCCCTTCCCACACCCCTCCCCCCACCCCTCCCCCTCTCCCCCCCCCACCCACCCACCTCCCTTCCCATTTATTACACATTCTTCCACTCTAATCACCCGCCATATGCAAACGAACCCATCGGAATAGAGCAAATTACCCAATAAAGATCGTTATGTCTCTTTATGTAATAACCTCAATGACCTCGTGTCAACCACTGTATGTCTGGAGGTTTTTCTTAAGTTACCCGTTATGTCCCGTTTCCCGTTTTCTAAGGTGATTTTAGCCTCCAGAAAGTCGGAAGCTTGTTGTCGTGTTTCCGCAATAGAGGGAGTGTTGTGAGTGGTTATTATTATGGTACTAATTGGTTGTTACGGTAGTGGGGGGGGGAGAGGGAGGGGGTTAATAAGTATACTAGGTTGTGAGTATATTGGTGTCTGTCTGTCTGTCTGTCTGTCTGTCAGTATTTGAGTTGGTGTTTATATTTTTTTCTTCTTCAGTTTTTCGTGTTTTTTTCTTATTTGTATATTTATAAATTATTTTCATTATTATTATTATTATTATTATTATTGTTGTTGTAGTTGTGAAGTTTGTCTCTTGTGTCTTAATAATCTTCCCAAATTACGTTTTCTATATTAACAACCAAAGAAACAAGCGTCCTTTTTGGGTAGGTTAGGTTAGGTTAACTTTTAATTCAAATCTTATAAATCAACAAGAATTACCCCCAAAACTCCTAACACTTTTTAAGACAACAATTACAACATTTCTAAGACGTCAAAGTTCAGGTGAAGCCACAACATATGACTTTGTATTAACTGAGTCGAAGTTTCATTAGCACTGGATCGAGGCTTCACTAGCACTGGGTCGAAGCTTCACTAGCACTGGGTCGAAGCTTCACTAGCACTAGGTCGAAGCTTCACTAGCACTAGGTCGAAGCTTCACTAGCAATTAGTCGAAGCTTCACTAGCACTGGGTCGAGGCTTCACTAGCACTGGGTCGAAGCTTCACTAGCAATGAGTCGAAGCTTCACTAGCACTGGGTCGAAGCTTCACTAGCAATGAGTCGAAGCTTCACTAGCAAAAGGTCGAAGCTTCACTAGCAATGAGTCGAAGCTTCACTAGCACTGGGCTCGAGCGAGGCCACGGTGTTGAGGGAATTATTCTCGTGGTGACTGTGTTACTGGGAGCATACAGGTCACAGGTCACCAGGTCTCGGTGTTGCGATTTTTTCCCCTCTCGACCTGATGGGTACCTGTTGGTGACCTGATGATCTTTAAAGCGTGGTTGATGGTGACCTGACGATAATCCAGTGAGTGTTTGATGGTGACCTGATTAGTGGTTGATGATAACCTGATGGGTACCTGTTGATATCCTGAAATTGACCTGATGGTGACCTAATTACCTGGTAATTAAGTACCTGATGGTGACCTATTATGTGGCTGATGATGACCCTCATACATGACCTGACGAGGGAGGGAAGGAGGAAGGGAAAAGGAAGGGAGTTAGAGAAGGAAGGAAGGAGGGAGGGAGGGAGAGAAGGAAGGAGGCAAAGAAAGAAGGGAGATGAAAAGAGGGACGGAAGGAAAGAGGGAGGGAAATGGGAGGGAAAGGGGGGGGGGAGGGAAGGAAAGAGGGAGGGAAAAGGGAGGGAGGGAAGGAAAGAAGGAAGGAGGGAGGTCACGGGAGGCCAAAGGTCACTATACTGGTGGGATCTCACCTCCATCTTGTGTGTGTGTATTTTTGGTTACCCATTATTAACTAAATTACATTTTAGATGATTCTGACACGTTTATGGCTTCTGTTTTTGTTATTTTTGAAGGTTTCTGACACGTTTATGGTCGATTTTTTATGGTTTCAGACACTTTTTATATTATAGATGTTTTTAATGTCTTATAACACCATATACGACCATACATCACCATACACCACTATACATCACCATACATCACCCTACAGCACCATACATCACTATGCATCACCATACATCACCCTACAGCACCATATACCACCATACAGCACCATATACCACCATACATCACCATACATCACCATACATCACTCTACATCACCATACATCACCATACACCACTATACATCACCATACATCACCATACACCACCATACACCACCATATATCACCATACATCACCATACACCACAATACTCACCATACCTGAACATCTCTATACGTGAATAAATGAATAAATCAATGAAATTAGTGAATGAATGAAGAGAATGAATGAAGAGAATGAATGAAGAGAATGAATGAGTGAAAGAAGGGAAGAAAAAGCAATTAATACCTGAATAAATGAAATGAAAATGAATGAATGAAGGAATGAATGAAATAAACGAAGGAAATGAATGTAGGAATGAAATGAAATATATGAATGAATGAATGGAATGGAAATAAATGAAGGAAACGAATGAATGAATGAATGAAGGTATGAAAGGAATAAATAAATGAAGGAATGAAAATGAATGAAAATGAATGAAAATGAATGAAAATGATTATTAATACAGTTCTTCACTCTTGCTTCAGCCTTCACAATACTGATTCGAATAACTGACACAATTACTACCTACCTGTGATCTCTTCCCCCTCTCACCCCTCTCCTTCCCCCTCTCACCCTCTCCTTCCCCCTCTCACCCCTCCCTCCCCCTCACCCCTCTATACCCCTCCCTCCCCCTCACCCCCCAACGGGAACCTCCTCCCCTTCACACCCTCCCACGGTAACTTCCCCCCCCCTCACACGCCCCCACGGGAACTACCCCCCCCCTCTCCACCTCGTGACCTTTGACCTCCCTACGTCATGGCCCGGTCAAAGAGCACGGCGGAACAGTACGCGAAAGTTAAGAGGCCGGGAATTGTTGTGTTACTACAGCGAGACACACACACACACAGACACACACACATGCACACACAGGAGAGAGAGAGAGAGAGAGAGAGAGAGAGAGAGAGAGAGAGAGAGAGAGACATTACTCGTGGGAACATCAGTAAACACCCTCATAGCGCACACCTGAGAACTTGTGCTTAATTGACGCCGTGACTTCCTTCACCTGGTGGCACCTGAGGCTTGTAAACACCACCTCTTCATCCAGGTGAGGTGGTGGGGGAGGGGAGGGGAGGGGAGGGGAGGGAAGGAGAATCATACACCATCTCACCCCCCTCTCTACCCCTTCTCTCTCTCTCTCTCTCTCTCTCTCTCTCTCTCTCTCTCTCTCTCTCTCCAGCAATGATTGAGAGCTCAGTCTAACTCTTAATCACCCCAGAAGTTCACCCCTTAAGCCACCAGAGAGTCACCCCATCCCCCTTAACCTTAGATCATCTCTAACTCCAGAGGTCACCCATTAACTTTCCAGGTCAACCATTAATTCCCCCAGGTCACCCATTAATTCCCCCAGGTAAACCATTAACCCCCCAGGTCACCCATTAATTCCCCCAGGTCACCCATTAATTCCCCCTAGGTCACCCATTAATTCCCCCAGGTCACCCATTAACTCCCCTAGGTCACCCATTAATTCCCCAGGTCACCCATTAATTCCCCCAGGTCACCCATTAACTTTCCAGGTCACCCATTAATTCCCCCAGGTCACCCATTAACTCCCCCAGGTCACCCATTAATTCCCCCAGGTCACCCATTAATTCCCCCAGGTCACCCATTAATTCCCCCAGGTCACCCATTAATTCCCCCAGGTCACCCATTAATTCCCCCAGGTCACCCATCACCCCCCACAACAATTGAACTCACTTAGGCTCCAATTCTACTAAGGCGTTCTGGAGCCTCACTTCAAGAGACGACTACTGAAGACACTTATTACTGGGCAGAGACAATAGGTCAGGAGGTAAGGTCAATAAGTCAGGAGGTTAGGTCAGGAGGTAAGGTCATTAGTTAAGTGTACTGTTGTAACGTGTGTCGTACTTGTTTGTGTCTTGTTTTGGGTGTTTTTTTTTTATTTTGTAGTTTAGTTAAGAAAAATAATATAGAAGGGGGAAATTTTTTGAGTGTGTGTGTGTGTGTGTGTGTGTGTGTGTGTGTGTGTGTGTGAAGTGAAAGAGATGAAGAGGAATCAATCTTAATTAGCCAGATGTTACAAGGAGGAAGAAGAGGAAGGAGGAAGAGGAGGAGGAAGAGGAAAGGGGAAGAAGGAAAGGAAATGAATAAGAAAAAGATAATTGTATTGGTGATTTTTCCTCAGCTATCCCATCCTATCTCATCCTATCCTATCCTACCCTATAAGAACATAAGAACATAAGAAAATAAGGAGTCTGCAATAGGCCGGTTGGCCTGTGCATGGCCGCTCCTGTCGAGAGTTACTACCACTCTCTATCATCCATGAATCTATCTAGCCTCCTTTTAAAACTTTCCAGAGTTCCCGCACTTACTACAAAGTTGCTAAGCTTGTTCCACTTGTCCACCACCCTATTTGTGAACCAGTTTCTTCCTATCTCCCTCCTAAACCTAAACTTATCCAACTTGAATCCGTTGCTCCGAGTCCTATCCTGCTCGGATATTATAAGAACTTTATCTATATCCCCTTTATTGATTCCTTTCACCCACTTATATACTTCTATCATATCTCCCCGCACTCTTCGTCTTTCTAGGGAATGCAAGTTAAGTTTCTTTAACCTATCCTGATATGGAAGGTTTCTAAGTCCCGGAATCATTTTTGTCATTCTTCGCTGCACCGACTCTAGTGAATTGATATCCATTCTATAATAGGGGCACCAGAACTGAACCGCATAATCGAGGTGCGGCCTGACTAGCGCAAGTTATAGTTGCAATAAGACCTCTGCACTCTTGTTACTTACACTTCTAGATATAAAACCCAATACTCTGTTTGCCTTATTTCGAACATTAACGCACTGTTTTCTAGGCCGTAGGTCCGGGCTTACAAGTACCCCTAGGTCTCTTTCACAAGTCCCATCCTAGCCCATCCCATCCTATCCTATCCTATCCTATCCCATCCTATCCTATCCTACCCTATCCTATCCCATCCTATCCTATCCTATCCCATCCCATCCTATCCTATCCTACCTTCACCACCCTCCCACCCACTCACGCCCTACTACCTTCACCACCCTCCCACACACCCACACCCACCCACCCATCCACCCACCCACACCCTCCCACACACCCACACCCACACCCACCCACCCACACCCAACTCTCAAGGTAAATTTATCAACGACGAAAATATGAAGGTGAAAAAAATTACTTGTATTTACTCAAGACCCGACGACCATTAACATATTTGTTCATCATCATTACCTGGTGTGTCGCCCCCTCCCCCTTCCCTACCCCTACCCTCCCCTCCCCCCTCCCCGCCCGCCCGCCACCCGCCGCCGTACCTGGGAATAATATATTAATTACCTTCTTACTTACACTAATTAGGGTTCTTACAGGTGATTAACGATCTAGGTGATTGGTTTACGACTCGTTGTGGTTTATATTGTTGTTTTTGTTTGTTTTAGTGAGGTTTTGGAGGGAAATATTCCTAGTTTTGGTTTAAGGTTCAGTGTATCGAGGTTACTGGTTTATAGCGCTTCTGAACTTGTTTAAGAAAAACCAACAACTACTAAATGATTCTTCCTTAGGTTTATTTTCAAGAATTATCACAACCTGGTTATAACGTACAACATGGAAGAGGTTTAACAACGTCAATATTCCTTAAATATATTCCTGAAACCGGATTATATTACAGAGTTCGTAATATGGAGGTTGAGCGCGCTATGTAGGGGTCAGGAGAGGTCAGGCGGGGTCAGGAAGGTCACAATAGTCTGCTGGAAAGTTGTGTGTCGTCGCACAAGAAATTAGAAACTATTACGAGGGAATTATCCCACAATAAGTTAAAGTTGTTAATTATAGGTCAGAGTTTACTGCGCCTGCGCGGTGCCCCCGGGGATTGTGACGTATGGCGCAGGAGACATTTGATTGGCTATAGACTTGTGACGTATGGCGCAGGAGGAATTTGATTGACTATAGAGTTGTGACGTATGGCGCAGGAGGTATTTGATTGACTATAGAGTTGTGACGTATGGCGCAGGAGGTATTTGATTGACTATAGAGTTGTGACGTATGGCGCAGGAGGTATTTGATTGACTATAGAGTTGTGACGTATGGCGCAGGAGGTATTTGATTGACTATAGAGTTGTGACGTATGGCGCAGGAGGTATTTGATTGACTATAGAGTTGTGACGTATGGCGCAGGAGGTATTTGATTGGCTATAGACTTGTGACGTATGGCGCAGGAGGTATTTGATTGGCTATAGACTTGTGACGTATGGCGCAGGAGGCATTTGATTGACTATAGAGTTGTGACGTATTGCGCAGGAGGTATTTGATTGACTTTAGAGTTGTGACGTATGGCACAGGGGGGGGGGGGGACATCTGATTGGCAATAGAGTTGTGACGTATGGCGCAGGAGACATATAATTGGCTATAGAGAT
>CAUDMG010003924.1:647500-657500 GCA_958450375.1 Homarus gammarus
CATTCATTATATAACTTAACATACAGGTAACACGTACACCTACAGTAAGTACATATAGTTTGAATGATGATGATTGTTAGTGATGATGATTGTTAGTGATTTTGTGATGTGTTGTGATTTGTTGTTGATGTTGTTGTTTTTGTTAATAGTAATAATAATAACTAATGACAGTAACAATAACAATAATAATTAACTAATAACAACAATAACAACAACAGCACTAACAATAATAACAACAACAACAATAATAACAATAACAACAACAATAACAACAATAACAATAATAATAACAACTTCAAATCACCACGAGTCATCTTTAAATATGTCTCAATAAAATTAAACTCACTTAATAGGGACGGAAATTGGGTTATTGAGCCGTAATTGGAAAACTTTGGTTAATTGGCCAGGAAGACACCTATTTCAGGAGACTTGGTGGCCATCACTTACCATTTACCATCAACTAATTGGTGGATGGATTGTTAATTTGTCCTATTATCTGTGTATCGTGGGGTAGGGGTTGTTTGTAATGGGGGAGGGGGGAAATGGGGAAGGGGAGGGAGAGGAGAGAGAATATGAAGGGGGGAGGAGGACAGGGGAAGAAGGGAAGGGAAAGGAAGGGGAAAAAATGGGTTTGGATGGGAAGGTGTGAGAAGGGAAGGAAGAAGAGGGGAAGAAAGGGGAGATAAAAAGGTTAAAACGAAGTTATTAGGGAAAGGGAAGGGGAGGATAGAAGGGGAAGGAAAGGGGCAAGATAAAGGGATGGGGATGAGAGGGAAGGAAAGGAGACTATGCCCTCTCTCCTTCCCCACTCGCCAATCTTTCCTTCTCCCTCTCCGCTACTCCCCCCCCTTTCCCCTAGCCCCCCTCACCCCCCTCCCCTTCCACCACGGCTAGAATCATTTAGCCGATCCTACAGAGTCCTCACGACCTTTGACCCTGAGACCAGTAGGATACCACCGATTCCTGACCCGTGGCAGGAAGTCCTGTGACCCTCCTGGAGAAGTAGGTCACAGTGGTGGTGGTGAGTGGTGGTGGTGGTGGCGGTGGTGGTGGTGAGTGGTGGTGAGTGGTGGTGAGTGGTGGTGGTGGTGGTGGTGGTGGTTGTGGTGGTGATGGTGGTGAGTGGTGGCGATGGTGGTGAGTGATGGTGGTGGTGATGGTGGTGGTGGTGGTGGTGGTGGTGATGGTGGTGGTGGTGGTGGTGGTGATGGTGGTGGTGGTGGTGGTGAGTGAGTTTACTCTATAAACATACCACAACACCACATACCAACACCACCACATACCATCACCACCACATACCACAACACCACATACCAACACCACCAACATACCACACCACCACAAACCAACACCACCACATACCACAACATAACATACCAACACCACCAACATACCAACACCACCACATACCAACACCACCACATACCAACACCACCACATACCAACACCACCAACATACCACAACACAACATACCAACACCACCAACATACCACATCACCACATACCAACACCACCACATACCAACACCACCACATACCAATAATAACACACCAGTTCATCACCCCATCAAGAGTACCAATACCAGCCCTGACACCCACACCCTGACACCAGCCCTGACACCCACACAGACACCAGCCCTGACACCCACACCCTGACACCAGCCCTGACACCCACACAGACACCAGCCCTGACACCCACACCCTGACACCAACCCTGACACCCACACAGACACCAGCCCTGACACCCACACAGACACCAGCCCTGACACCCACACCCTGACACCAGCCCTGACACCCACACAGACACCAGCCCTGACACCCACACCCTGACACTCTGATAAGACCCTAAGGGAAGGAATTGAAACATGCTAACACCGGTCCCTATATATGAGGTGTTTCCTGGTAGTGATAGTGAGTGAGTTGAGGTCACTATCAGCACTATCTTGTCACCATCAGTTGCTGTCTGAGTATGGCTGATATGTGTAAATGGTGGTGGTTGTTGTTGTGGTGGTGGTGGTGGTGTTGTTGTTGTTGTTGTTGTTGTGGTGGTGGTGGTGGTGTTGTTGTTTTTGTTTGTTGTTGTTGTTGGTGTTGTTGTTGTTGTTGTTGGTGGTGGTGGTGGTGGTGTTTTTGTTTGTTGTTGTTGTTGTTGTTGTTGTTGTTGTTGTTGGTGGTGGTGGTGGTGGTGGTGGTGGTGTTGTTTTTGTTTTGTTGTTGTTGCTGTTGGTGGTGGTGTTGTTTTTGTTTTTTTGTTAATGTTACTGTTATTGTTATTGTCGTTATTGTTGTTGTTGAATGAATACAAATGAAAATAGGTATAAAAATTTATTAAAGTTCTATTTCTTACGGTGAGGGAATCATTAAATTAACACTAAATGAACGAGTTAATTTAACACATCGATCAGATACAGAATAATTTAACCAAGACCCATAATTTAACATTCCACTCCTAACCATAAGTAAGTATTAACACACTTAACATTATATTAACACTACAGTACTTGCCTTTAAATAACTTGTATTAAGACTTAACACTTTTATCATAAACTAAAATGTTAACTTTTCAATATATTAACATAAGTTTTTCTCTTAATGTATTGATAACTTGAACGAATATTAATGGTAACTTTTCACAATATTACAGTTTTCATTAGCTCTCTCTCTCTCTCTCTCTCTCTCTCTCTCTCTCTCTCTCTCTCTCTCCTCCCTTTAATTAGAGCAATTTACAGAACGATTTCCTTGCCCCTAGATACTTGCCCATGGGAAAGACTCGATGAAAGGGCAATAGTTCATGACGTATGTATGTATGTATGTATGTATGTATGTATGTATGAATGAAAAAAAAATCCTCATATAAAATAAAAATCGTAAATTCTTTTATTCTTTATTAAAATATTTTATTATCATTATTTCCCCCGTAACTCTTATCAATGTTTAATTTATCGACTAACTAAAGGAAAAATAACAATAACAAACATTGTCTAGTGACTGGTTGATAATGCACTAATGTTGTAGTTGAGACCCGGTCAGATAACGCTATGCAACTCTACCCCCCTCCCCCTACCACCTACTCCCCCCCACCTACCCCCTACCACATACTCCCCTCCCCCACCTTCTCCCCTCCCCCACCTTCTCCCCTCCCCCCACCTTCTCCCCTCCCATCTCCCTCTTCCCGCCCCCCTCCTCCAACTTCTTCTCACCCCTCTTTTCCTCACCCCCATCTCCCCCCACGTCACCTTCCCCCCTCTCCTCACCCCTCTTCCCTCCCCGACCCCCCTTCATGTCTCTCCCTCCACCTCCTCCACCTCCTCCCTTCCTCACCCCTTCTCCTCCTCACCTCCCCTTCCCCCTCACTTCCCCCTCACCCCCCTCCCCCTCACCTCTCTGTAACCTGGCTCTAATGTCTCTCAGAGTCAGTTGATCTATCATGTCATTATAGGGTAGAGAATACCTCACTGATACACTCTCTCTATCTCTCTCAATCTCTCTCTATCTCTATCTCTCTCTGTCTCTCTCTGTGTCTCTCTGCGTCTTTATCTTTCTTCTCTTTATCTCTCTCTGTACCTACCTATCTGTGTCTCTCTACCTCTCTCTCTTTCTCTCTCTATCTCTCTATCTCTCAACTCGTGTGGAAAGTCAAGGCAAAAACAGATAATTTCTTTCCCACTACACATCTATCTATCCATTATGTCCCAATATGTCCCAATATGGCCCAGTATGTCCCAATATGTCCCAATATGGCCCAGTATGTCCCAATATGGCCCAGTATGTCCCAGTATGTCCCAATATGGCCCAATATGGCCCAGTATGGCCCAATATGTCCCAATATGGCCCAATATGACCTCACACCTTTACAATTTATTCTTTTTATTTTGTTATCATTTTATTTAAGGATTCTAGTGAAGTATGAGGGAGGGAGAGAGGAGAAGAGGAGGAAAATAAGAGAATGAAGGGGGTAGGAAGAAGAGGAGGAGGTTAGGGAGAAGGAAGAAAAGAAGAGGGAAGAAATGGAGGAGGAGGAGGAGGAAGAAAAGAGGAAGGAGGTGGATGAGAGAGAGAGAGAGAGAGAAGGAGGAGGAAGAAGAGGAGGAAGAGAAAGAGGAAGAACAAGAAGAGTGTGGACATGAATTATGGAATCAGCACTCCCACAATATCCACTCTCACCCTAGTGTCCTACAGCGTCCACCGTGTCCTAAAGTGGGGTTCTGAGGCATGGAAGAAGAGGAGGCATAGGGGGTGAGAGGAAAGGGCATAGGAGAGAAGAGAGGGAATAGGGGAAGAGAAGCCGGGGCATAGGAGGAGAGAGGAAGGAAGATATAAAGAAGGAATAGGAGAAAGCATAGAAGAAGAGAGGAAGAGGCATAGGAGAAGAGAGAAAGGGGTGACTAGAAGGAGAGAGAGAGAGAGAGAGAGAGAGAGAGAGGGAGAGAGAGAGAGAGAGAGAGAGAGAGAGAGAGAGAGAGTATAACCATCTGAGGCGGACATACTCGTATATATTGTATAAGGAGTCGGCTATATTGTGATACCAGGTCCACTCTCACCTTTAGTGCCCTACTGTGTCCACTATGTCCAGGGCTGTGGTTATAGGGGGGGGGGCGAGAAGGGTAGAGGAGGGGGCATGGCAGGGGTTGGCAGGGCAGGGCAGGGTAAAAGAGGGAGGGGGGGACTGGGCAAGGAAGGGTAGAGGAGGGGGCATGGCAGGGGTTGGCAGGGCAGGGCAGGGTAAAAGAGGGAGGGGGGGACTGGCTGAGGGTAAGGAGGGCATGCAGGGTTGGCAGGCAGGGAGGGTAAAGAGGAGGGGGACTGGGCAAGGGAGGGTAGAGGAGGGGCAAGGGAGGGTAGAGGAGGGGCAAGGGAGGGCATGAATTATGGAGGAGGTGAGGTGGACGGTTCTCTGGTTATCACAGACATCACCTCCAGCGATGCTCGTTTTTGTGACGAGTCAAGACAAATTGTCCTTTTGGGCCTGTCCACGGGGGGGGGGGGGGAGAGGGGAAGGGAGTGAGGGAAAGGAAGGAAGGGGGGGAAAGAAGTGAGGGGGGGGAAGGGGAGGAAAGGGGAAGGAAGTGCGGGAAAGGAAGGAAGGGAGGGAAGGGGGGGAACAGAGGAAGAAAAGGAAAAGAAGAAAGAGAGGGTGAAGAGAGAGGTAAGGGAAGGGAGGGGGGGGGGTCGTGACTCCCTCTTGGTCGTGCCCTGTGAGGTGAGGTCGTCTTGGGTCTTAGAGAAAGGGGTCGTCATGGCTGCTGGAGAGAGAGAGAGAGAGAGAGAGAGAGAGAGAGAGAGAGAGAGAATATATTAAGGGTGAGGGATGGGGTGAGAGCTATCTATGAGGGAGAGTGAGGAGGGAGGGAGCAAGATGTGAGGTATGGATGCGTCAGGGAGGGGAAGGGAGGGAGTGTCGTAGCGGAGGGAAGATGGAGGGAAAGAAGCAAGAGAGAGAGAGAGAGAGAGAGAGAGAGAGAGAGAGAGAGAGAGAGAGAGAGAGACTTTTAGGAAAATAGAAAATGGAAAAGGTTCCTACATCTACCCTCCCTTACCATCACCCACCCCCCCTTCCCCTTCATCCATCCCATCCTTCCCCTTCATCCATCCCATCCTTACCCTTCATCCACCTCTCCTTCCCTTCATCCACCTCTCCTTCCCTTCATCCACCCCCCTTTACCCTTCATCCACCTCTCCTTACCCTTCATCCACCTTTCCTTACCCTTCATCCATCCCATCCTTACCCTTCATCCACCTCTCCTTCCCTTCATCTACCCCCCTTCCCCTTCATCCACCTCTCCTTACCCTTCATCCACCTCTCCTTACCCTTCATCCACCCCTCCTTACCCTTCATCCACCTCTCCTTACCCTTCATCCACCTCTCCTTACCCTTCATCCACCCCTCCTTCCCTTCAAGATCATTAATACTATGACAGTCATTTGACCTTTGACCCACAGAAAGGTCAAAACTATTACTGAAATTTCAAGTGACAATGTGTGTGTGTGTGTGTGTGTGTGTGTGTGTGTGTGTGTGTGTGTGTGTGTGTGTGTGTGTGTGTGTGTGTGCGTGTGTGTGTGTCATAAGGTAGACTGGGTTAAATTAATCTCTTTTAGGGTCGAAAAGTGAATATAATAATGGTCTAAGGAATTCATATCAATATATATATAGTATTTAGTCTTTGAAAATATAAACATGAACCAATATTAAGAGATTTATATATTAAACTAGTGTTTATATGTTAATCTGATCTGAAATAAAGATATGATATTCAGTTGTATTAAATATGAAAGAAGAATGAATGAAGAATGAATGAAAGAAGATAGAATTAGTGTGTGTCATCCTACCTGTTGTAATTAGGACAGGTAACTACATACGTCACCGCCAGGATAAGGATTTAGCTTGTAAATTATCCTGTAGGTGTAAAAGACAGACAACAATACGTGATAACAACAAGAAAATTACGTGTGTGTGTGTGTGTGTGTGTGTGTGTGTGTGTGTGTGTGTGTGTGTGTGTGTGTGTGTTGTGTGTCTGTGTGCGTGTTATGTTCTGCTTGTGTAATATTTTGATTCCATTCATTTTACAGTCCCTTTGTCAATTACCCCTTAGCCAGCCACCCCACTCACCACCCCTTAGTCATCCTACCCACCACTTCACTACCCCATTACCACCACCCCTTAGCCAACCACCCCACTCACCACCCATCCACCCCTTAGTCATCCTACCCACCACTTCACTACCACATTACCACCACCCCTTAGCCAACCACCCCACTCACCACCCACCCACCCCTTAGTCATCCTACCCACCACTTCACTACCCCATTACCACCACCCCTTAGCCAACCACCCCACTCACCACCCACCCACCCCTTAGTCATCCTACCCACCACTTCACTACCCCATTACCACCACCCCTTAGCCAATCACCCCACTCACCACCCATCCACCCTTTAGTCATCCTACCCACCACTTCACTACCCCATTACCACCACCCCTTAGCCAACCACCCCACTCACCACCCATCCACCCCTTAGTCATCCTACCCACCACTTCACTACCACATTACCACCACCCCTTAGCCAACCACCCCACTCACCACCCACCCACCCACCCAGCCACCCACCCCAGCCAGCCACCCCAGTCACCCACTCCGGTAGACTGAAGCGCTGGAGATCACGGTCCTCACTCTTACTCCGACTAGTAGGACGATAACATCAGGAGATCTACAAAAGAGGAGTCGATCCCAGAATTAGATTAGTGACCCCTTCATTTATCTCCTCCCTCCATCAGTGACATAGAAAATGTGTCCTTTTCCTAACATTCCGATGGGGGTAGGTTCTGTTTTTGCCTGTGTGGGGTGGGTGGGGGGGGGGGGGGGGGGGGGTGGGGGGGGGGTTAATCTCTGTCTGTCTGAGTTTTGTGTTTATTTCTTGTCTCCATTCACCAAATACTACTTCCAGTTATCACCCACCAACCCACCCACCAACCCACCCACCCACTCACCAACCCACCCTACCCACCCCCCCACCCACCCACACCAACCAAGGCTGAACTGTATATAATTTATTACCGTGATATTATGAATTGGATATATATTTATTCTCTCTTTCAAGATATATATAATATAATGACTTATGATATAAAATTATATATATTGATGTGAGAAATAAGATAACTAACTTAACCCTTTACAAGATATCGAACCAATATCCCCATGAAGCGGTAGTTGAGACTTCTTACCAGTTTGCCACGATTGGTTCGAGTCATTGGAGGTGTTGTAAGAGAGAGAGAGATAGAGAGAGAGAGAGATAGAGAGAGAGAGAGAGAGAGAGAGAGAGAGAGAGAGAGAGAGAGAGAGAGAGAGAGAGACGACGACTTAGTTTATTTAGGTCAAACATTAATGGAAATACGGGAATGACGCAAATGATACTTCCCCCTACCTAACACACACACACACACACACACACACACACACACACACACACACACATCAATGTAAATGATGTAAACTATCCCTCCCCTCCCCTCCCCTCCCCTCCCCTCCCCCCAACAGTTGATGCTAAACGACGCATTATATCCGCTCCCCCTCCTCTCTCCCCCTACCCCTCTCCCTCCCCTCCCCCTACAGGCCAATGACCTCATCCACCACTGGAGGAAGCTGGGTTAAACTAGGTCATCTATATATCAAAGTAAATTATGAATCACTTAACCTAAATTTCTTCCTCGTTCATTTTATCAATTTTTTTTATTTTTCTTCTTTCTTTTATTTATTATTTTTTATTTATTTATTTCTATTTTCTCTTCCTTATTTTTTCTTATTTTTCTTGTATATTTTGTTGTCTTATTTGCCTAGTCATCTTTTATTTTATTTTCTTTCTTCTTCTCTTTCGTTTTGTTTTCATTATCATTATCTCTCTCTCTCTCTCTCTCTCTCTCTCTCTCTCTCTCTCTCTCTCTCTCTCTCTCTCTCTCTCTCTCTAATCATTATATCCATCCCACATCCCTTCCACCTGCTCCCTTCCCCCACCCACCTCCCACCCCTTCCATCCACCCACCCCCCCCTCTTCCCCCACCCACCCCACACTGCATAGTACACGTGTCACGACTGAGGCCACGCCCATACGCCACGCCCACACGTCACGCCCACACGTCACGCCCATACGCCACAACTGTAAACACTATTTACCAGTTACTTAAGAGTCTCATGTACACTTGTCACGTTGTATGTACGTATGTATGTATGTATGTATGTATGTAAGATAATATTATCCAGGATAGTTATAGATGGATAGATGGATAGGGTAGTGGATAGATAGATGGATAGATTAACGTAGAAAACATACGTACATATATGTGTGTGTATCTATGCAATATTTAGTTCGGAATCTGACACACGTACACAGAAAATACTCACACGCACACACTTACACATACCTACAAACTTACACGTCTATACTTACACACACACCCCACACACACACACACACACACACACACACACACACACACACACACACACACACACACACACACACACACACACACACACACACACACACACACACACACACACACACATAAAACACCCTCCTCACACTCACACACACACACACACACACACACACACACACACACACACATACACACACACACACACACACACACACACACGTCCCAACCATAACAACAACAACAATACTCCAATACATCAACTTTCTTCACTAGCCCCCACAAGGCTCTCTCTCCAAGACATCACCTCACACCACTAAGATAACTAACCACTATCAGCTGCCTCTAGGAACGTGGTGTGCATTAACTCAAGAGGGGATGCCAGTTCACCTACACAGTTCACAGTCAGTGCATGTAGGAACTCACAGTAAGCAACCTAATTGTCTATCATATGACTGGAAGAAGAAGAAAAAAAGTCAATATGTTGTGTGTCTGCCTCCTCCTCCTCCTCCTCCTCCTCCTCCTCCCCTCCTCCTCCTCCTCCTCTGTCCAGTCAGCTGTTTTTTGTTTTGGTTCAGAGTCCGATCAGCTGATTTATGTTATTGTTGCCTCGCGTTCGTGTTTGATTAGATAAATATTTGTTACGTGAATTATAGTTTGTAAAGAAGAGATTACGTGTTTGATTGTATATACAGTTTATATAATGTCAGTGTTAATTGAATTATATAATATAGATGAGTTATAGAGAATATGATATAGCAAATTATCTCTTATTAGAATTATATATCTTTTAGTAATTGGAGACTAGGTTATATTATCAATAGGTGAATATATTTAGTGAATTATAGCTTGGGTATATCATATAAGAGATTATAGAGATTAGAAAGCCTGTTTAGTTACATAAGTCTTAAATATTATAAGTTATAGGCAGATGTCATATCGATTACAATGTCTGATTATGTAAACTTTATATATTACCATAATAATAAATGTATGTGATATAGAATTTAGATAACGTGTGATTTAGATTATACATCGTGTGTGTATAGTAGATGTATATTGAGTGAT
>CAUDMG010003924.1:662500-682500 GCA_958450375.1 Homarus gammarus
AAACTATACGGTACTCTGTATAGCGAACGACCGGCCATAGTGAGGCAATCTGATATATCGGGTTATTATATAAATAGTATAATATGATATAGGATAAGTGATTATGGTGGAGGGAGAGGAAATGGTCGTTTAGAAGAGCCACAATAGACATATTAAATGAGGTTAATTATGACGACAACAAGTTAATGTACGCGTTACTGACACACACACACACACACACACACACACACACACCGCCACTTAACCTAACTTGACATTGTGAAAAAAAAATATTGTGAATCCTCATTGGTCTGAATTTCTTAAACCTCTGATGGGTGTGGGTGTTTCTTGGTGGGCGTGGGTGTTTCTTGGTGGGCGTGGGTGTTTCTTGGTGGGCATGGATGTTTCTTGATGGGCGTGGGTGTTTGTTGGTGGGCGTGGGTGTTTGTTAGTGGGCGTGGGTGTTTGTTAGTGGGCGTGGGCAATCGGTGGTGGAGGTTCAGTAGCAGACCCGTCAAGGATGGCGTGGTGCCGCAGGGATGATGGAGCACACGCCTGACCCACGCCTCAACATTTTATCCCGACGCATTTTTCCTCGATTAAGAATGTCGCAAGGGGGGGGGGGGGGAAGGGGAGGAGGGGAGGTGGGGAAGACATGTTTAGAAGTGAGGTAGGGGAGGGAGGGGAGGAGGAGGGGGAAGGCGAGGTGGTAGGATTTTGTAGAGAGTTGAGGAGGGAGGGGAGATTGGGTTTGGGGAGGAGGGGGTGGGGGAGGGAAGGGGGTCACATATTGGGGATAGATGGGAAAAGGGAAAGAACAGATCAAAGGGAAGGTGAGGAAGGGGGATGACACACCTAGGGGGGGAAAGTGGTGGAAGGGGGTGTAGGGCAGATCCAGGGAAAGGGGGTGATGGAGGCGGGAGGGAAGAATGTGGGAGAGGGAGGAGAGGAGTGGGGGTGACGTGCATACCTGAAGGTGGTGGTAGGAGAGTTGGAGACAAATTCTCAAGTGTTAAAGTGAGTTAAGTCTTCCCCCTCCCCTCCCCTCCCCTCCCCTCCCCTCCCCCGCGTTCCCACCCGTTCCTCATGTACCTTGACCTCTCTTCCCCCCCTCCCTCCCCCTCCCTTCTCCCTCCCCTATCCCTCCCTACCCCTTCTTCCATCCCCCTTCCCCACTCCTCCCCCGGTTCTTCCAGGTGCTCTCCATCAGTTTTTTTTATCCCTCGCACGATTCTTCAACTCTAAACGTGTCGGTATAGAAATCATTGTTGTCTGTTTGTCTGTCTGATCTTCGCCTCGTCTGGGAATAAATATTTTGTTTTCCTGTGTGGCTGCTAATTAAGTGACAGGTTAAGGAGGATTTTTAGGAAATTTAATGTAGTGTAAGTCTGTTTGGTTCAGTCACTTACCCGTGGTGTCCCCCAAGGCACCAAGATAGGACCGCTCTGCTTCCTTCTGCTCATCGATGACGCCCTAAGAGAAACCTTTGTACGCTGGAACTATGTCGACGACCTCACCATTGGGATCAGCGTCAACAAGTCTGCTCCCGACTACACCGCCCTCCAGGATATATTGAACAGTCTCCAAAATCGGGCCGCCAACAACCACGTCACCATCAACCATACCAAGACCATGGCTATGCACATCAACCTCTCCTCCGACCTTGTCCCACTTCCCACCATTACTCTCGGCCCCAACACACTCCAGGTTGTGGACTCCACTAAGCTCTTCGGCGTCAGTATAGATGACAAACTAAATTGGAAAACACACGTCAGTACAGTTGTCAAATTCTCCAGTTTCCGTCTCCACCTCCTACGCTGACTGAAGTCCCTCAGAGTTCTTGCGCCCGAGCTCCTCAGTGCTTACTCAACATTCATACTTCTCAAGTTCACCTATGCCTACCCCGCATGGTCTTCCTCCCTAAATGCCACACAACGTAAACACCTAGAAAAAGTGCAAAAGAGGGCATATCACATATCAAGAAGCGCTCAACACACTGACCCTCTCGGCTCTCTCTGACCATCACCACGACCTCATCTGCAAGTTTGGTGAGAAGCTTCTGCACCATCCTCGACACCGGCTCCTACTACCACCCGAGATCCCTCGTCTGCGAATTGCTGTTCGACACCATATCCGCATCCAGCCCATACGAGCACGAACTGATCGTTATAAGAACAGCCCAGTCCCAACCACTATAAAAATTATCACAACTCGTAATCAACCAGTGTATTCACTCCCCCAGCCAATCTTACCTTTTTGCACTGTCACTATGTTGAAATGCCCTGTAGTATGACCTTCGCCCCACCTAGTCATTATATATCATATTTGTATCACTTATGGTACTTGTATATTATTTGTCAATCAAGTGACCCATTCCCCAATTATGTAACTATATTTTCAGCCTTCCGGTCGCCATGCTCTTTCAATAAACCATTTATTATTATTACACACCACACACACACACACACACTTTTAAACCCATATAAAACACAACTAAACCTAATTCTTTCTTAAACAACGCCTCCTCCTTGATCATTTACTCTGCCACAAGTTACTGTTCACCCTTGACGTGTTACTACCGTCCACAGCACTTGACCTACCATGATGGCTAGACTCGTTTAACCTTCATTTGATAGAAGAATTATTACACAAGAGGGATAACACTGGATATATTCTTCATTTTAATAAGTTATGGTCATCAAGGGTTAACAATTATATTACTTTTAATCTAAGAAAAACTAAAATGTATTTGATTTTTTTTTTTGGTTGATAAATATAATTGACTTTTGTTTTGCCTCAGTGTAAAATGGTAGATGATGATGTATGTTTTCTAAGTCAAGAGTCACAAGTGGATTTTTTTGGAATCATAGTTGTAATCTTAAGTTAATCTCGAGTAATCCTAAGTTAATCCAGAGTAATCCTAAGTTAATCCAGAGTAATCCTAAGTTAATCCAGAGTAATCCTAAGTTAATCCAGAGTAATCCTAAGTTAATCCAGAGTAATCCCAATGTAATCCCAAATAATTCCTGTTTTATTGATTAGTTGATTGAAAAGTAATCAACCACGTCTCTTCCTTAGTTCTTCTGTTTCTCCTTCCTCCATGTCTCTCTCTCTCTCCTTTTCCCTCTTCATCTCCCCTCCTCTCCTTTCCCATGTCTCTCTTTCTCTCACCCATTCCTTCTCCTCTCCTCTCCTATATTTTCCTCATATCTCTTCTTCTTTCCTCCCTTTCTTCTTCCTTGCTTTCCTTCCATCTCCTCCCTTCCAAATATCTCTCCTCCCCTTCTCCCCCTCCCCCTTCTCCCCCCCCCCCTAAGGCCTCAGGTACAGTGGGTGAATAGCCACAAGATCTGGATGGTTTCTGACACACTTGATGTATTGCCTTGCTCCCCTTCTTCCCCCTTCCCTCCTGCCTCTTCCCCCTTCCCTCCCGCCTCTTCCCCCTTCCCTCCCGCCTCTTCCCCCTTCCCTCCCGCCTCTTCCTCCTTCACTTCCCCCTCTCATTACACCACCCTCTCCAGTCTTCCCTCCACCTTCTTCCTCCCCCTCCCTTCCCCCTTCCCTCCCCTTCTCCCCCCTTCCTTCTCCCTCATTTCCCCTTCCTTGATAAAAACATGAAACTAAAGTAAGCTGTGTAAGAGGTTTATCTTTGACCAGATAGCAGGAACTGACCCATTTTCTTTTATTCGTTGTCTCGTAGAAAACGTAACGAAAAATAAAATAGAGGGGGAACTCTTCTAAATAAACTGATCTTGTACTAAACTGACCCTAACTAATGATCTTGACTAGTATTTTATCAATGTTAATTCCTCTCAGACCATGTCCATTTTTGCCCACATGATGCCCACACTATGCCCGCACCATGCCCACACCACACCCATGATTTATCCGTAATAAGCCCACGCTAATAAACTCATTCTGCCCACTTATCTAATTCTTGGTGTGTGTGTGTGTGTGTGTGTGTGTGTGTGTGTGTGTGGGTGTGTGTGTGTGTGCTACCACCCGTCTTCCACACTCCCGCCCATCACCTACACACCCATCTCCACTACCCACACCCATACTTACATTCCACCCACACACCCCCGCCCACCATCCACACCCCACCCACCACCCATTCTCCTTCCAGTATCCTGCATTACTACAGCTTTCCTTGTATGCTTATTAATATTTTTTTATAATGTATCCGGAATCCGGGTCCCCTCCCCTCCTCTCCCCACCACACCCCATCTATTTCCTCCCCTCCCTTACCCCTCCCCACCTCATCTATGCCTTCCCTTCCACTTCCCTCCCATCCCCACCTTCCACCTCCTCATCTCCCATCTCCTTCCCTCCCACCTTCCCTCTTCTCTCATCTCCTCCCACATCTCTTCACATCCTCCTTCCATCCCTCTTCTTCGTTCTTCATTCTCTCCCTTTCTCCCCCTCCTCATCTCCCCTTCCTCTCCCTTTCTCCCCTTCCTCATCTCCCCTTCCTCTCCTTTTCTCTCCCTCCTCCGCCTTTCTCCCCTCCTCTCTCATCTCACCTACCCCCACGTCACCTCCACCTACCCCCACTCCACCACCTACCCCCACTTCACCACCTACCTCCACTCCACCACCTACCCCCACTCCACCACCTACCCCCACTCCACCACCCACCCCCACTCCACCTCCTACCCCCACTCCACCACCTACCCCCACTCCACCTCCACCTACTCCCACTCCACCACCACCTACCCCCACTCCACCACCACCTACCCCCACTCCACCACCTACCCCCACTCCACCACCTACCCCCACTCCACCACCACCTACCCCCACTCCACCACCTACCCCCACTCCACCACCCACCCCCACTCCACCCCCTACCCCCACTCCATTTCCCACCCCTCTCATTCACTTACCACTATCCATGACGCAGTTGATTTATTCATCGTTCGTACACCAAGACGGATGCAAGAACGCTAGTGGATGATGACTGTAAATCCGCTTAAATCCACCATTCTTCTCCAGCCTTGATGAGAGGATGTGGGAGTGTCTCTGAATTAACTCACAAGGTCATAGAGATAAGGGAAATATTAGTATGGATTCGTCTTAGGTGATTTTTGTGTTTCTCTTCAATTACTCGTAAGGGAGAAAAATTTTTATGATTTTTGTTTTGTTTTTGAAAATTTGGTGAAATGGTGTATTTTTTTATTTTTATTTTATGGTCTGTTTTGTTTTTGTTGTTGTTGTTGTTGTTGTTGGTAGTGGTGGTGGAGTTTTTTATTATTATTATTATTGTTATTAGTAGTAGTAGTAGTAGTAGTAGTAGTAGTAATAGTAGTATTAGTATCATCATCATCATCATCGACCTTCAGTATCGAGGACTTTTGTCACATAATCCAGAAAATATTACAACAGATTTGTTTTTTTTTTCCCAGGAAGAATTATTGTATATATTAACGTCCTTGATTTGTATTTTGTGCCTTGTAATTATTTAACACTTTCTCTACCACTATTTCCTGTCTCTGCTCTCACGTCTTGCTCTCTCTCTCCTTCTTTCCTTCATTCCTTCCTTCCTTTCTTCCCTCCTTCCCTCCTTCCCTCCTTCCTTCCTTCCTTTTTTCTTCCCTCCTTTCTTTCTTTCTTTCCTTCCTTGCTTCCTCCCCTTCCTTCCTTCCTTCATCTTCTTTCATCCTTACCTCATCGTCTCCTCCTTCCTTCTTCTTTCTTTCCGTTTTCTACCTCCTCCATTCCCCCTCCTCCCTTTCCTCTCCTTCGTTTCCTTCTCATTACCCTTTCTTCCCCCTTTCCTCTTCCCCTCCCTCCTACCTCCTTCCCTATCTCCATTTCGCCTCTCTATATCTCTCACTTTCCCCTCTCCTTTCTCTTCTTCTCCCTGCCCTCACTCTCCACCTCCCCTCCCCTCCCCTCCCCTCCCCTCCCCCCTCCCCTTACCCCTCCCCTCCCCCCTCCCCTTACCCACCCCCCCCTCCACCTTTGCATCATAAGCCAAGGCCTCTCATCCTGCCACCACCTGTTGCATCTATCATTAAAAGACTAATTACCTTTCGTAGGTGTAATTATAGTGACCTCATCTACCTCTCCCTCCATCCTACTTTCCCTCTCGTTAGTGAAGGATGCTGGTGTGTGTGTGTGCGTGTGTGTGTCTGTGTGTGTGTGTGTGTGTGTGTGTGTGTGTGTGTGTGTTTTATGTCGTAACTCCCAGTAGTATCCAGTAGTATTAACTAATCACCCATTACCACCATCAGCCACCACTATCCCCACCAACCACCATCCCCACCAACCACCACCATCCCCACCAACCACCACCATCCCCACCAACCACCACCCCCACCAACCACCACCCCCACCAACCACCATCCCCACCAACCACCACCCCCAACAACCACCATCCCCACCAACCACCACCCCCACCAACCACCATCCCCACCAACCACCACCCCCACCAACCACCACCCTCTACCACCACAGCGGCTTCTTCAGAACAAAATAACAGGAGACATAAAACAACAATTACTTAAACCGAAAAAAAGGTTTAATTTCAGTTCATAAAACAGTAATAGGATTTAGCACAGGTGGAAGGCAGCCATTAAAACACCATGTGGTCTTGGCTATGATTTTGAAGAGGAATTACAACGCACGATTAGTTTATGGGATTAGGGGAGGAAGGAAGGAAGGAGGGAGGGAGGGAAGGAGGGAGGGGGGGGGGAAAGAGAGAGAGAGAAGGAAAGAGGGAAGGAGGGAGGAAGGAAGGAAGGAAGGAAGAAAAGAAGAAAGGTGAAAATTTATCCCCGATTTAAAATGATTTGAATTATTTATGAACGATCGATTCTTAACTTGAGAAAAAAAAACTATTGATTGGAAAGATATTAAAAAAAAACGCCAGATTATGATTTGACAAATAAATAAATAATAAAAGACATAATACGAATAAAATAGATAGAAATAAACGAACTAATTAGATAATAAACAAAGAATTAATCAAAGGTAAACAAACTCCTTGAGAGGGGGATACGAAACTAAAATATTAAACTAATGTAAACAAAAAAAAATATATAAACTCCGTAAGCCAAAACAATAAACTACATAATAATAATAATAAAACAAAAGAGCATCACAAAAATACAGAAGAATGATAGTAATCTCTTCACCATGACTGGAATTCGATCCTATAAGAGAATTTTAGTAATGTAGGAATTCTGAATGAGTAGAGAAGGAGAGAAGAGTAATAAATATGATAATGCGTGAATAAGGGATAAAGATAGATGGGTAATAAGAGGTAATAATGGAAGAAAGAAAGGAGAATGAATGAAGGAATTAAGGAATGAAGGAGATAATTTGATTAAAGGTATAAAATAATAAATATTGGAAATTTTGACCTAATTTATTGATTTATTTGGATTACTAGACAGAGAGAGAGAGAGAGAGAGAGAGAGAGAGAGAGAGAGAGAGAGAGATGATGATAGATAGAAAATAATAAAATAAAAATAAAATACAAGTAAATGAAATAAATAAACATGAAAATAACAGAAAAATAGTTATAAAATTTACAAAAAAGTTTTAAATAATTGAAAAAAATAAATAAAAAGGAATAAATATATTACAAAATGAAAAACAAAGTCAAAATTCAAATAAACGAAGTGAAAATAATAGAGCAATTATTACTTTACAATTGGTTCCCATTTAAGCGTTACATGAATTACCTTTTGTGGATTAAAAATTTGCATAATGGGGCTATTAAGAGTTTATGTAGGTAATTTCATTGTACAAATTTGGTGCATCATCATTATCATCATCATTATCATCATCCGTTACTATAATTGTACTACATTATTATTATTATTATTATTATTATTATTATTATTATTATTATTATTACGATAGAAAAATATGAATATTAAAATAATTAAGATTAACTCATATTAATACTTTTGTTGTATGAAAATTTAGACGTCACACACACACACACACACACACACACACACACACACACACGCACACACACACACACACACACACACGTAAGAAGTCACGTTTATAATTCAGCGTTACGTATGTCATCTAACTAGCGCGTGACCAAGACCCGAACCAGTGTACCGGAATACTGCTGAGAACCCACAAGCCAGTCCACCACACTCCTGGCCACTCCACCACACATGGCCACTCCACTACACATGGCCACCCCACCACACACACATGGCCACCCCACCACACACACATGGCCACCCTACCACACATGGCCACTCCACTACACATGGCCACCCCACCACACACACATGGCCACCCCACCACACTCCTGGCCCACAGCGACACCATTATAGCTCTGATATGTCATGTTTTATTTGCCGACAATTTCGACCTAAATTTTAATAGTCTGGTAATCTCTCTCTCTCTCTCTCTCTCTCTCTCTCTGGAATGGATGGTGATATTAGTGGGATGGGATGGGAGGGAGAGTGTGGGTTGGAGGGGAAGGGGGTATGGGGAGGTAAGAGGAGGAGGGGTAGGAGGGGGGAGATTAGTGTTGGGTAGTAGGGAAGGGAGGGAGGGGAAGGAGGGGGGGAGTGCTGAGTAGGAGGGGAGGGGAGGGGGAGGGGAGGGGGAGGGGAGGGGAGGGGAGGGGGAGGTAATAAGTGTGATAATAAGGAAGATTCTGTCTCCCCCCCGTGTGTGTGTGAGAGAGAGAGAGAGAGAGAGAGAGAGAGAGAGAGAGAGAGAGAGAGAGAGAGCACCGTTGTGTGTCCCTGAAGTAACAGTTTAGTCTCCTCCTCCTCCTACCTTTTCCTCCTCCTCCTCCTCCTCCTCCTCCTCCTCCCTCCGTCTTTCCCCTTGCATCTTAATTCCTTTCCTCTTACTCTTTCCCTCTCCTCCTCTCATTCCCTCTTAACTCCCTTATCCCCTCTCTTCCCTGCGTCATTCCTTCTCCTCCCCCCATTCCCTCTCCTCATCCCCTCTCTTCCTCCTCATTGTCTCTCCTCCCTCTCTTCCCCCCTTATTCTTTCTCCTCCATCTCTCCCCCTCATCCCCTTTCCTCTCATCCCCTCTCCCCTCCTCCCTCTCATCCCCTCTCCTCTCCCCCCTCTCATCCCCTCTCCTCTCCTTCCTCTCATCCCCTCTCCTCTCCTCCCTCTCATCCCCTCTCCTCTCCTCCCTCTCATCCCCTCTCCCCTCCTTCCTCTCATCCCCTCTCCCCTCCTCCCCTCTCATCCCATCCCCTCTCCTTAAACACTGAGACTCAACCTTACCTGTGGGGTCTATTTTACCTGTAATTAACGTACAGGTGTAAGACTGATGATTGGGTGTGGTGATAAAATGTGAACAACTCTTCAGATAATTACGGAGGACGGGCCTGAGGAAGCGACGAAGGAGGCGCAGTAGGAGAGGGTGAGGAGACGCAGTAGGAGAGGGTGAGGAGGGGCGAAGGAGGCGCAGTAGGAGAGGGTGAGGAGGCGCAGTAGGAGAGGGTGAGGAGGCGACGAAGGAGGCGCAGTAGGAGAGGGTGAGGAGGGGCGAAGGAGGCGCAGTAGGAAGGGGGGAGATCTACCTGTCATCGTGTTTTACCTCACGTCATGTTGTTGTGGTGGATTCCTTGCATAGGTTAGGTTAGGTTGTGAGTATTTCAGTGGGGTAGGTTTATTTATGTCTGTCTGTCTGTGTCTGTGTCTGTCTATTTCTCTCTCTCTCTCTCTCTCTCTCTCTCTCTCTCTCTCTCTCTCTCTCTCTCTCTCTCTCTCTCTCTTGTGTTTCAGTGACCATAATGTCAATCCAGTTTACTCTTATTAACGTTACCTTTTCACTCCCAATTTATTCTCTTATTCTATTTCTCTGTCCTTCATCTTCTTATTTCTTCTGTTCTCTTCGTTCCGTTACTTGTTATTCATCAGCTCTCTTTCTATTCCTATCTTTCTATCCCCCTCCTCCTTCTCCCTACCCCTTCCCCTCCCCTTCCTTTCTCCACCCCTCCCATACCCCTCCCCTTCCCCTCCCCTTTCTCCCCTTCTCACCCCACCCTCCCTTACTAACCCTTTCTATACACTAAATAAGGGTAGGAAAGAGGGAGGGAGGGCGGGGGGAGAGTAGGGGTAGGGAGGGAAAGGAGGGAGGTAGGGAGAGAAAATAGGGAGGGAAAGGAGGGAGAGAAAGGAGGGAGATAGGGAGAGAGTGAGAGGGGGGGTAGGGAGGGTGAGAGGGGGGGGGGGTAGAGTATAATTAAATCCCCTCACCTGTTGTGTTTACCTGTACTAATTCCGTCATATATCTCAAAGGTGAATGAAAATTAAAGACTTATGAACTATGTGTTAAGAAATTGTCTTCTATATGGGTCTATTTTTTGTATTTGTTTCGTTGATTTTTGTTTTTGTTTCGTTTTTGAATCATTTATTAGTGGTGGTGTGTGTGTGTGTGTGTGTGTGTGTGTGTGTGTGTGTGTACCAAAAGCATTTCAGACAAACACTCGACTAGTTTTTCCTTCTCCTCCTTCTCCTCTTCCTCCTCCTCCTCTTCTTCCTCTCCTCCTCCTCCTCCTCCTCCTCTCCTCCTCCTCCTCTTCTTCCTCTTCCTCCTCCTCCTCCTCTTCTTCCTCTCCTCCTCCTCCTCTCCTCCTCCTCCTCCTCTTCCTCTCCTCCTCCTCCTCCTCCTCCTCTTCCTCTCCTCCTTGCACAAACTCAAAATCACTAAAACATTAAAAAAAAAATAATCTATAAATAAAAATTGCAAAACGACATAAAACTCTTAACTCCAGCAATGCTCTTACTCTGGTCCACCAACACGACTCTTACTCTGGTCCACCAACACGACTCTTACTCTGGTCCACCAACACCACTCTTAATCTGGTCCACCAACACGACTCTTACTCTGGTCCACCAACACGACTCTTAATCCGGTCCACCAACACGACTCTTAATCTGGTCCACCAACACGACTCTTACTCTGGTCCACCAACACGACTCTTACTCTGGTCCACCAACACGACTCTTACTCTGGTCCACCAACACGACTCTTACTCTGGTCCACCAACACCACTCTTAATCTGGTCCACCAACACGACTCTTAATCTGGTCCACCAACACGACTCTTAATCTGGTCCACCAACACGACTCTTACTCTGGTCCACCAACACGACTCTTACTCTGGTCCACCAACACCACTCTTAATCTGGTCCACCAACACGACTCTTACTCTGGTCCACCAACACGACTCTTACTCTGGTCCACCAACACGACTCTTAATCTGGTCCACCAACACCACTCTTAATCTGGTCCACCAACACCACTCTTAATCTGGTCCACCAACACGACTCTTACTCTGGTCCACCAACACGACTCTTAATCCGGTCCATCAACACGACTCTTAATTGATCTGAAATTGTGTAATTCACTTCCTACTCTTCCTCCTCCTCGCCCTCTCCCTCCATCACCACCACCACCACCACCACCACCACCAGTCCACCACCTCCAACAAAAATTATATATAAAAAAAATATATATATATAATCTTTTTAAAACATTATCGTAACATTTACATCAGAACAGTCTTGACAGGTGACAATTTTATTTGACAGGTGAAATATTAAACCAGAAGGCAATGTTTTAATGTCACCTAAACCTACCACGAATATATTTCACCTAAAGTAATGATAACAACATTAACACTTACCTAAAAAACTAAAAAAAATAAATAAATAAATAAAATAAAAATATACAATTAAATTTCATAATTGTATCGTACATTAAGTTGAGGAAGAAGAAGTAAGAAGTGAAATGAAAGAAAGATAAAAATAATAATAATGATAATAAAAGAAGGAAGTGTTTGTAATATGTGATGTTAATAAAGTAAGAATGGTATAAGAAGATAAAAAAAAATTAAAAGAATAGCGAATAAATATGAACCACGACACCGATAATAACACGTCAGGAAATAAAAACAAATAAAATATAACAAGAAAAAACAAAAAAAAACAAAAACAAAAACAAGTGAAAAACAAGGCCAGTGTTAAGAAAAACAACAACAACAACAACAACAATAAATAACAACAACAACAACAACAACAACAATAAATAACAACAACAACAACAAAAACAATAACAATAATAAAAATAAAGTCAACAACAACAACAATAACAAAATCAACTCAAACAACAACAAAAACATATAATAATAACCTAACCACTGTACATGACAAGAGGTTGACACACGTGACACTTAAGAACGTGACAGTGCAAGCCGTGACTGTCATATGGTACCAGTCAGTCAGTAGTGTCCACAGTTACCACATCTCGTATCCATGGTAACGTAAGGCTGATATAATAATATAAAAATCCTACAATACTTTAATAAAAAATATATTATCTTTTAGTGAGATAAGATATACCATAAATAAATTCGAATACATTTTAAAATTTATGAGAATAATGATGTATTAAAGTTAGTGTTAATAAATGATAAAATTAAGGTATTAAATTCTCTTAACCTTTAACTTGGCAACGCTGGTGGATTCAGTTTTCCGGTTGGATAGGTGTACCAGTTACCGGGAGAAGGTCACGCCCTGTTACGTCAGCGGTGGCCAGAGAGAGAATCTTGCTACACCACACAGACAACTAGAGTGTGAGGTGTGTGGTGTGTGTGGTGTGGTGTGTGAGTGTGTGGTGTGAGTGTGTGTGGTGTGGTGTGTGAGTTTGTGGTGTGTGTGTGTGTGTGGTGTGTGAGTGGTGTGTGGTGTGAGTGTGTGTGTGGTGTGTGTGTGTGTGGTGTGTGAGTGTGAGGTGTGAGTGTGTGGGAGGGGGAATGGAATGTAGATCAGCTTACAGTACAGTACAGTAGTGAAGCTTTGAAACGTCAGGGAAGATTCGAATCGATATTGAAGCTTCGAATTGCCAGTGAGGCTTCGAATCGCTATAGGGAAAATTTGAAACGTTAGTGAAGCTTCGTATCGCCAGAGGTTAAAATCCTTATACGCAATGGGTTAACTCATCATACTGAAGGGGTTAAGTCATTGTATTCAAGGGGTTAACTCATTATACTGAAGGGGTTAACTCATTATATTCAAAGGGTTAACGATTAATACCTAGAATATATTATCAAACACACTTTAAAAGACCTTAGTTATTAAAGCTCACTGTGGACGGCTGAAATTGCACCCTTAAGAGACCAAACACTAACAACAACTGACCTAATTAGTAACTACCCTACCCCTAGATCTATTGTATATGCCCTTAAGGTCACCAATGAGGTCAGTCCTGGCACTTAGCAACACAGAAACGTAGATAAAGTTTAATATGTGTGTTTATTTGTAAGTCCAAGATTATTTTAAGTAATGATTTCTATCCAGGAAATAGGTTTGACCTCATTTAGCGGGTCAAGAGGTCAAAAATAATGAGAATTGAGGTGTTTTGTCGTTAGATAGGTCAACCAGTCGTTTAGTGGGTGCTGGTATTTTATTGGTCCAGTCTCCTTCTCTCCTGCCGCCCGAGAGAGAGAGAGAGAGAGAGAGAGAGAGAGAGAGAGAGCTGCTTGAAGGAACAAGACGCCTGTGTGTGTGTGTGTGTGTCCTTGCTGGCACCGTGACGCTCTGATTCACACACACTCACTCCTTCACCACTGTACACTTCCTTCCTTCCTTCCTTCCTTCCTTCCTTCCTTCCTTCTTCACCACCTCTCACCTTTTATCTCTTCTTATCTCCTACTTCCCTTTTCATCATCTCTCCCTTCTCATATCTTACCATTATTTACCTTATACTTCCTCCCTTTATCACCTGTCACTTATTACCTTCATTATTATCGCGTTTTATTTTAGTTCCTCGCTTTATCACCTTACATTAATTACCACCTGTCTTATCACACATTTTATCTCGTTTCTTCTCACTTTATATTTATTATTATTTTCATTTATTAATTTTTATCATCTTCTGTTTCACGTATTTCCATTTTTATTGTTTCTTTGTTGTTTATCTTGTTAATTCTTCTTCTTCTTCTTCTTCTTCTTCTTCTTCTTCTTCTTCTTCTTCTTCTTTTCGTAAGTTTAATCTCATTTTAACTCTACTCTTATTACCATGGTTATTATATCTATCCTTCTTCCCATTCTTGTTGTAATTAAATCTATTATTATATTTTCTCTCTCTTACCATCTTTATTATCTATGCTTTAATTCCTTATTTTGGTAATTCTTAATATTTGATTTTTTTTTTGATTTTTCTCAATTACGTTTTTTATTTTAATTTCTCTCTATCTCTTACGTTTATCGCCTATGTTATCTAATCTCTTTCTTTTATCTTTCATTCTCATTATTTCATTTTTCTTATCCTCTTATTCCGTGTTTTTGTCCCATTTTTATCGTTGTTTATCTCTTATTATCTTTCTCATTAATATCTGTCTGTTATTTACCTCTCTCTCTCTTACCATCTCTTCCATTGTGTCTGTTTATTGTTATTTCTTCTCTCTATTCCATATTTATCGTCTTTTCTCTATCTCTCATTCGTATTATTCATTATTTTATAAGTTATTCATTATCTTTCATTATAACTGTGTTTAATATTTATCACTTATTCTCATCTGTTTCTCATTATTATTTTTGTCTGTCTCTTCCTCTCTCATTTATTACTTATTATCGCCCTATTTTCGTATTCTTCACCTCTCTCTCTCTCTCTCTCTCTCTCTCTCTCTCTCTCTCTCTCTCTCTCTCTCACACCTAGATAATACTGGGAAATAAAACCCGGGGGAAAAAAACAAAAACAATAAGACAATTAAACCAAACTGACCCTTATTACAGAGACGTCTAGAGGTCATTCTTACAGCCAACACCCTCATATATTGTCCTTGAAGTTCTCTTTCCAGTTCAGTGTTTTTTTTGGGATTTTGTTTTTTTTTAATGTGATTTTTATTTTTTTTTAAATTTGTAGATGTGAATTTTTATATAATGATTTATTTAACGAGTTTTTTTTTAAATTGGGTTAATTAGGTAAATGATGTCCTTCGGAGTCAGATTAATCCTCCCCACTCACTCCTCCCCCACTCACTCTCTCCCCACTCACTTCCCTCCTCTTCCCCCCTCCCCCCTCCCCCCCACTCCCTCTCTTCTCACACTTCACGCGTTCTAACCCTCTCCTTCCCCAGCCCCACGCGCCCCACTCCAGGTGAACTGTCAAATACCTTCCCCTGTCACTCACCCCTCCCCCTGCCACTCACCCCCTCCCCCTGTCACTCAACCCCTCCCCATGCCACTTACCCCCTCCCCCTGTCACTTACCCCCTCCCTCTGTCACTCACCCCTCCCCCCTGCCACTCACCCCCTCCCCATGCCACTCACCCCCTCCCCCTGCCACTCACCCCCTCCCCCTGCCACTCACCCCTCCCCAATCCCTCAGATCATCCCCTCCACGTATCCTGTCACTCCCATGTATACTTTCACCCCTATGTATACTGTCACCCCCATGTATACTGTCACTCCCATGTATACTGTCACTCCCATGTATACTGTCACTCCCATGTATACTGTCACTCCCATGTATACTGTCACTCCCATGTATACTGTCACTCCCATGTATACTGTCACTCCCATGTATACTGTCACTCCCATGTATACTGTCACCCCCACCTCAACATCCGCTAATTAAGAAAAATATACCTGTACTTAAGATATAATGTACCTGATAATTTACGTTTTAATGTTACTTTGATGTTATTATAAATATTTAAATTTTTTCTTAATATATTCATTTATAATTTTATTTTATTTATTTTTTTATGTTTGTTATTATTAGTGAATAATTAATTAGTTCCTTATATCATTATGGTGCAGGAAATAGAGAGTTGTTATAGTGGTTGAGGTTTGGTTAGGTTAGGTTAGGTTAGGGTAGGTAGGGTTAAGGTAGGGTTAAGGTAGGGTTAGGTTAGGTTAGGTTAGGTTAGGTTAGGTTAGGGTTAGGTAGGGTTAAGGTTAGGTTAGGTTAGGTTAGGTTAGGTTAGGTTAGGTTAGGTTAGGTTAGGTTAGGTCTTTAGAATATTATTATATCACATTTTCAAATCATATATTACATTAATTTTTCTTTTTTTTATATAAATTTTATTACTATACATTTTTCACTTTTAAAATTGAATCATTCAGTCAAATCCAACTTTTTTTTTCATAATTTTTGGGTAACAAAGATTTTTTTTTTCCACAAGCAATTTATATATTTTTTAAATGTCTGTGTGAACGTTTAGTGAGGAAACATATCACGGCAGAACAGAATTACTTTTATGATGGCGTAAGATTTTCTACAAATTATATATTGGTGTCTTATGATCTGTTACGTAAGGGGAGGGGGGGGAGTGAGGGGGAGGGGGTGGAGTGAAGGGGAGGCGGTGGAGTGAGAGGGAGGGGGTGGAGTGAAGGGGAGGGGGGTGGAGTGAGAGGGAGGGGGTGGAGTGAGGGGGAGGGGGGAGTGAGGGGGAGGGGGGTGGAGTGAAGGGGAGGGGGTGGAGTGAGAGGGAGGGGGTGGAGTGAAGGGGAGGGGGGTGGAGTGAGAGGGAGGGGGTGGAGTGAGGGGGAGGGGGGAGTGAGGGGGAGGGGGGTGGTATATTATCTCTGGTAGGAGGGGGAGGGGGGAGATAGGAGGGGGAGGGGGTGGGTGAGGGAGGAGGGGAAGGGAAGGGAGGGGAGGGGAGGAGGGGGAGGGGAGGGGAGGAGGAGGAGGGGTGGGGAGGGGAGGAGGGGGAGGGGAGGGGGGAGAAGGTTACTGACCCAAGATCAATCGATATATTTAACATTTGTGGTAAAATTCTTAACTGTTATACATGTGTGTGTGTGTCTTTGTGTGTGTCTGTGTATGTGTGTGTGTGTCTGTGTGTGTGTCTTTGTGTGTGTCTGTGTATGTGTGTGTCTGTCTGTGTATGTGTGTGTGTCTTTGTGTATGTCTGTGTATGTGTGTGTGTGTGTGTGTGTGTGTGTGTGTGTGAAGAACAAATTGGTAAAGGTAATGGAAAGGAGAATTTTAGAAAGGAAGAGAGAAAGGAAGAGAAGGAGAGAAAATTATATTAAAGAAGAAAATAATCGAAAAATAAATCCCCCCCCCCCCCCTCAAAAAAAAAAATCCTTTATTTCCGACTAAATATCCACAACACGAGCCGTAATTAACGAAAGTGTTCCCTCGGTCCGGGTTACATTCTGGATAATGTGTTGACTCTTCCCCCTCCCCTCTTCCTCCCCTCTCCTCTCTCCCCTGTCTCCCCCCCCTCCCCACCCACCTCCCCTTTCTTCCCCTTTCTCCTCCTCCCCCTCCTCTCTTCCACCCCCCTCCCTATCCCTCCCCCTATCCCTCCCTCCCCCTCCTCTCTTCCACCCCCCTCCCTATCCCCCCTCCTCCCCCACCCCTCCATATCCCCCTCTCCCCCTCCCCCTCTTATGATGATGTCCCTGATCTCAATATTTCGATCATTTCTTTGTTTTTCTTTCATTTTTCTTTCATTTTTCTTTCATTATTTTTTCTATTCTATTTTATGTCACGCGTGATTTAAATTCCGTGACATTACCACCATCACTTTTTTTGGACTGGTTAAAATTGACTGGTTGACTGAGTGACTAACTGAGTGACTGGTTGACTGAATGAATAACTGAGTGACTAGTTGACTGTGTGACTAATTGAGTGACTGGTTGACTGACTGACTGGTTGACTGACTAGTTGCCTGACTGACTGACTTACTGACTGACTGACTGACTGGTTGACTGAATGGTTAACTGACTGAATGGTTAACTGACTGACTGATTAACTGACTTGTTGACTAACTGACTGATTGGTTGATTGACTGACTGGTTGACTGACTGACTGGTTGACTGACTGACTGACTGGTTTACTGACTCACACACCTATATACTAATGATGAATAAGTAGTCTTCATATACACTGATTTAAGTCGATAAGTAGATACTGATTTAAGTAGATAAGTAGATACTGACTTAAGTAGGTAAGTAGATATTGACTTAAGTAGGTAAGTAGATATTGATTTAAGTAGGTAAGTAGATACTGACTTAAGTAGGTAAGTAGATATTGACTTAAGTAGGTAAGTAGATACTGATTTAAGTAGGTAAGTAGATACGGATTTAAGTAGTTAAGTAGACCCCAGATACACTTAAGTAGATAAAACAACACAAGTTCAGGTCATGACTCGTTAAGTGGTTAAGTGACTCACTGACAGACAGACGGACAGACAAACTGGGTGACGTAAGTTTCAGATTAGTTAATAAAATGAATGGGTTTTTCTACCTGTCTCTTACCTGGTCTTGATTGGGGGAGGGGGAGGGGGGGGAGGGAGGGGGAGGGGAGGGGGGGAAAAGGGAGGGGGGGGGGTTTCTCTCACCTTTCCACTCCTCTCTTACATCTCATCCCCCTCCTCTTCCCTTTTCTTCTCCCTTCTCTCATCTCTCCTCTACTTCCTCTCCTCCTCTCCCTCCTCTCTCATCTTCCCCTCTCCTTCCTTCCTCCCTTTTCTCATCTCCTCCTCACCCCTCTGCCCTTTCCCTTCCTTTCCCCTCTGATAACCTAACCTAACAGAGAGAGAGAGAGAGAGAGAGAGAGAGGAATATAAAGATAAATATACAGACAGACAGACAGACAGACAGACAGACAGACAGCTACACAGACAGACAGACATAAACACTAGAGTGACGGTGAGAGGAAGAATTGATGTAAAAGTAAAAGTAACGTAACAAAACTTCCCCCTCCCTTCTCCCCCCTTTCCATTTACCTCCCTTTCTCTCCTTTTCCCCCTTTTCCACTTTCTCCCCTTTCCCTCCTTTCCCTCTTTCATCCCCCCTTTCCCTCTTCCATTTCTTTTTCATTCCCCCCTTCCATTTCCTTCCCTTTTCCCCCTTTCCACGTATATTCCCCTACTCACCCCCCCTCACTCCCTCACCCCTCACTACCCCCTCACCCCCTCACTCCTTCACCCCCCCTCACCTCCCCCCCTCATCACCTCACCTACGTAACTTACCGTGTTAATTATTACCTGTGTGACGTCATCACCTCATTACGGAAATACCTTTAATATGCAAATTATCTTGTCTTATGGCAATGTCTCCAAGGCCGAGAGAGAGAGAGAGAGAGAGAGAGAGAGAGAGAGAGAGAGAGAGAGAGAGAGAGAGACAGAGACAGAGAGAGAGAGAGAGAGAAAGAGAGAGAGAGGCATTTAATAGCTATAAAAGCCAAATTACAGTAAATAATTGACAGGTGAAAAAATATAGACAGTAAGACGGGTTGTTGGACAGATTCACAGGTGTAAAGAAAACGGTAAATAAACGACCAATAAGACATATAGACAGGCAGCCAGACAGACAGGTAAACAGGTGAATAATCCGGTTCATTAAAACAGAGATGAAGGAGAGAGAGAGAGAGAGAGAGAGAGAGAGAGAGAGAGAGAGGATAACAGTTAAGAAGGGGGGTGAGGTGGAGGGGAGGGGGTGAGGTGGAGGGAAGGGGGTGAGGTGGAGGGGAGGGGGGTGAGGTGGAGGGAAGGGGGTGAGGTGGAGGGAAGGGGGGTGAGGTGGAGGGGAGGGGGGTGAGGTGGAGGGGAGGGGGTGAGGTGGAGGGGAGGGGGGTGAGGTGGAGGGAAGGGGGATGAGGTGGAGGGAAGGGGGGTGAGGTGGAGGGGAGGGGGTGAGGTGGAGGGAAGGGGGGTGAGGTGGAGGGGAGGGGGGTGAGGTGGAGGGGAGGGGGTGAGGTGGAGGGGAGGGGGGTGGGAGGTGGAGGGAAGGGGGGTGAGGTGGAGGGAAGAGGAGTGAGGTGGAGGGGAGGGGGGTGAGGTGGAGGGGAGGGGGGTGAGGTGGAGGGGAGGGGGATGAGGTGGAGGGAAGGGGGGTGAGGTGGAGGGAAGGGGGGTGAGGTGGAGGGAAGGGGGGTGAGGTGGAGGGGAAAGGGTTGAGGCGGAGGGGCGGGGGGTGAGGTGGAGGGAAGGGGGGTGAAGTGGAGGGGAGGGGGGTGGTAGCGGGGGGTGGGGGGGTCAGTGGAGTGATACTAACGAGGCGAGATAAAAACTGGTCTCCACTTCCGGTCTCCTAGTCTGCTCTGCATC
>CAUDMG010003924.1:687500-710768 GCA_958450375.1 Homarus gammarus
TACGATGATTTAACCCCTTGATTACTGTAATTTATACCTCTTGATTACGATGATTTAACCCCTTGATTACAATAATTTATACCTCTTGAGTACAATAATTTAACCCCTTGATTACTATAATTTATACCTCTTGATTACGATGATTTAACCCCTTGATTACTATAATTTATACCTCTTGATTACGATGATTTAACACCTTGATTACTGTAATTTAAATTTCAAAACTCTCTCTCTCTCTCCCAACTGAGTGATTTCAATGAGGAAGAAACAATGATCAGACCAAACACACAAAAACTCTACCACAACCAAAAACCAACGAAGAAACAACCAAAACCAACCAAACACAACCAAAAACCAACCAAACACAACCAAAAACCAACCAAAAACCAACCACCATGTTTGTTTACCCAATTACGAAAAAGTAAGACAAACACTCGTACGATAACTTCATAAGATGATTGGCAGCTAGAGTCGAAAATGTGGGTTAAGTTTAGGACACAGCATCTTTACGAGCCGCTAATCATACACCTGGTGGGGGGGGGGGGGGGGCAACAGGCACGAGCTTACCTGCTAATACCTGTGTTTACCTGAGTTGATTGTATATTAGGAACTCAGGTAAGCTGTACAGGTGTAAAGTTTGTTTTAAGAAGGATACCTGAGTGGTGTTAGGTTAGGTTGGGTGATTGGAGGGAGTTATTACATAGGGAGATTAGGATGATTGGAGGTGTTATATCTAGAGGGAGATTAAGGGCGCTACAGGGCCAGATAGGGAGAGAGAAGGGAGGTGGAGGTGGTGTTCGTTCTGTAGCATAAGTTAATGATGATGATGATGATGATAATGACGATAATAATGAAGATAATGATACGGTCACTGATAACATCTATATTCTTATTTATACTGAAGGAAATACCTGCCAGGGGGGTCACCAGGAACACAATGCAACCCCGTTATAATGACCAATAAGGCGCTGGTGGTTTCATAACTTGTTTTTGATATAATGAATTGCAATGTTCTCTTTCGTTATTTATTATTTTTTTCTTAATTAAGTCCAAATTTTGGACAAGTGTTATTTCCTTGTTTTAGTTTTCGTTGTTAACAAAAAAATTATATATATAAAAAAAAATTAATTTTTGAATATTGATCATTATTTTTTGTCTGTTTTTGTCATACATACACACATACATACATACACACATACATACATACACACATACACACATACATACACACATACACACATACATACATACATACATACATACACACATACACACACACATACACACATACATACATACACACATACACACATACATACATACATACATACATACAGCACTGTTTACCTGTATGTGTGTGTGATGAACAACTCACCTGAAGTTTTGAGAATAACCTTAGTTCTGATTGGTTAATGAGTAGGTCACTTATCGCCAATGAAAATGTACGGATCCCACCCATCCCCACCCACCCCCATCCATCCATCCATCCCCAACCCACCCATCCCTACCCATCCCATCACTACCCAACCTAACCTAACCTTAACTCGGCTCACCTTACCTCCCCGATCAAACTCAGGTGGACAAAATATCAAGGTGACAAACTTGATTCTGTACATGTGGTTTATAATGAAATAGTCCAAATATGGGTGACGAGTAATTCACCTAAGTCATCCCCTTCTTACATCCCCTTCTGCCGCCCCCCCCCCTTCCTACACCCCCTCCCCCCCTTCCTACACCCCTTTTATCTACTTACACCCCCCACCTACACCCCCTTCTTACACTCTCCCTCCACCACCCTACCCTTCCCCCTTCCTATACCCTCCCCCCCCTAACAACACCCCCCTCCAAAAAAAAGTAATATTATAATTATATTCATCCCGTTAATTATCATAACATTTGTGAGAAGTGATAATGAAACGCATATAACGTATAATTATAATAATGATAGTACAATCTCTATAATTATACCCAGGATTATCACTAACGATATTTAATTATAATGATGTAAATAATGATAATAATAATTATAATAATCGGCCTTTATAATGTACTGTAATAAACCACAAAAGGTTAATTAAACTAATCTAATTTACCTGTACTTAGCATAATTATATAGATAAGAAAATCATGTGACTAATTATCTATTAAGTGGACCAACGACTTAAAAAGTAACAAATAGGTCAAAGGTCAAATCGGTCAAAGGTCAAATTAGAAGGTCAGTGTAGGGAGTAAGATTACAAGTGCTCACTCTACCTGTTCAATATCACCTTAGGTAATTAGTTAAGGTAATTAGCTATGGTAATTAGTTTATATTTCAATGTTTTTTTTGTTTTTTTTCATTTCAAAATGGTAATTGTTTGTCGGGTTTTTGTTCACGGTTTAGTGTCACTCTCAGTAATTCCTTCGTTTATTCACCTTACGCCATTTATTTTCCAATCTGTCTTTCTTCCATTTCCTCTTTCATCTTCCTGTTAAACGCAATTTTCTTTATTCCACATCTTCTTTCTCTACTCTTCATTACCTCATGTCCGTTTCTCCTTCCTTCCTTCTCCTTCCTTCCTTCTTCTTACTCTTCCTTCCTCCTTCTCTTCCTCTTCATTACCAGTTAAAGTCCTTCATGTCATTATTCCCTTACCTTTTACCCACCTCTCTTCTACCCATTCCCTACCCTTTACCATCAATTCCCCCTTCCCTCTCCCTCTTCCATCACCCTTTCCCCTCTCTTTCAACCCGCTTCTTCCATCACCACCCCTTCACCCTCTTCCATACCACTTCTTCCTCCTCTTCCACCACCCATCCTCCTTTTCCACTACTCCTCCACCCCATCCCCCTCTTCCACCACCTATCCCCTTCCCTCCCCCTCTTCCACCACCTATCCCCTTCCCCTTCCCTCCCCCTCTTCCACCACCTATCCCCTTCCCCTTCCCTCCCCCTCTTCCACCTCTCCCATCAAATATCCATCACTGATATGAGACCTGATAATTTACTGTCTCGGGAACCAGTTTTTTTTTTAGATTCCGGCATTGATGGAATAGTATAGGAGGAAGAGGAGAGGAGGAAGAGAGAGGGAGGAGGAGAGGAGGAAGAGAGAGGGAAGAGGAGAGGAGGAGGAGAGAGGGAAGAGGAGAGGAGGAGGAGAGAGGGAAGAGGAGAGGAGGAGGAGAGAGGGAAGAGGAGAAGAGGAGGAGGAGAGGAGGAGGAGAGGAGGAGGAGAGGAGGAAGAGGAGAGGAGGAAGAGAGAGGGAGGAGGAGAGGAGGAGGCGAGAGGGAAGAGGAGAGGAGGAGGAGAGAGGGAAGAGGAGAGGAGGAGGAGAGAGGGAAGAGGAGAGGAGGAGGAGAGAGGGAAGAGGAGAAGAGGAGGAGGAGAGGAGGAGGAGAGGAGGAAGAGGAGAGGAGGAAGAGAGAGGGAGGAGGAGAGGAGGAAGAGGAGAGGAGGAGGAGAGGAGGAGGAGAGAGGGAAGAGGAGAGGAGGAGGAGAGGAGGAGGAGAGAGGGAGGAGGAGAGGAGGAGGAGGAGAGAGGGAAGAGGAGAGGAGGAGGAGAGAGGGAAGAGGAGAGGAGGAAGAGGAGAGGAGGAGGAGAGGAGGAAGAGAGAGGGAGGAGGAGAGGAGGAGGAGAGAGGGAAGAGGAGAGGAGGAGGAGAGAGGGAAGAGGAGAGGAGGAGGAGAGAGGGAAGAGGAGAAGAGGAGGAGGAGAGGAGGGGGAGAGGAGGAGGAGGAGGGAGGAAGAGGAGGAGGAGGATGAGAGAGGGAGGAGGAGAGGAGGAGGCGAGAGGGAAGAGGAGAGGAGGAGGAGAGAGGGAAGAGGAGAGGAGGAGGAGAGAGGGAAGAGGAGAGGAGGAGGAGAGAGGGAAGAGGAGAAGAGGAGGAGGAGAGGAGGAGGAGAGGAGGAAGAGGAGAGGAGGAAGAGAGAGGGAGGAGGAGAGGAGGAAGAGGAGAGGAGGAGGAGAGGAGGAGGAGAGAGGGAAGAGGAGAGGAGGAGGAGAGGAGGAGGAGAGAGGGAGGAGGAGAGGAGGAGGAGAGGAGGAGGAGAGAGGGAAGAGGAGAGGAGGAGGAAGGAGAGAGGAAGAGGAGAGGAGGAAGAGGAGAGGAGGAGGAGAGGAGGAAGAGAGAGGGAGGAGGAGAGGAGGAGGAGAGAGGGAAGAGGAGAGGAGGAGGAGAGAGGGAAGAGGAGAAGAGGAAGAGGAGAGGAGGAGGAGAGAGGGAAGAGGAGAGGAGGAGGAGAGGAGGAAGAGAGAGGGAAGAGGAGAGGAGGAAGAGGAGAGGAGGAGGAGAGGAGGAAGAGGAGAGGAGGAGGAGAGGAGGAAGAGAGAGGGAAGAGGAGAGGAGGAAGAGGAGAGGAGGAAGAGGAGAGGAGCAGGAGAGGAGGAGGATAAAGGAAGAGGAGAGGAGGAGGAGAGGATGAAGAGGAGAGGAGGAAGAGAGAGGAAAGAGGAGAGGAGGAGGAGAAAGGGAAGAGGAGGAGGAGGAGGAGGAGGAGATGAGAAAGAAGAAGGAGAAGATAAGAGATTGAAAAGAACGAAGAAGGGAGAGAAGCGAGTAAAGGAAGAATAGAGAGAAATAATAGAAAAATAAAAATAAAAAGAAGAAAATGAAGAAAATTAATAAATTAAGAAAAATAATAATAAGAAGATAAACGAACTCAGGAGGAAGAAGAAGAGGAGGAGGAGGAGGAAGAGGAAGAAGAGACACGAATACAAATTGAGGTGGTGATAGTATCGCCCCTTGAGGAGTCCCCGCCAGAGTTACGAGGTCCCCCTGCTCAGGTCTCCATCGCTAATTTATTTATGGTCTAAGATAACGTCCTTCGAGTTTGTGATGATGAGAGGGGGGAGAGGGAGGTGAGTGGGGGGGGGGTGAGAAGAGGGGGAGGGGGGAAGGTGTGGATAGGAGTAACAGGTGGGATGGGTAGAAAATGGGGTGTGGATGGGGAGAGAGAATGGGAGTTAGGGATTGGGGATTGGATATAGAGAATTATTAAAGGATAAATCAGAGTAGGATAAAGAGAGAGAGAGAGAGAGAGAGAGAGAGAGAGGATAAATGAAAGACAACTAAGAAAATAACGTAAAATAACCATAGAATAATAGAGATAAAGCGATAAACACCGAAGCAAACAGATAAACAAACACAAACAAGGAAGAGAGAGAGAAAGAAACTAACTAACTAGTGAAGTCAATCCTTGCTTCAGTACTAGCTAGTGAAGTCAATCCTTGCTTCAGTACTAACTAGTGAAGTCAATCCTTGCTTCAGTACTAACTAGTGAAGTCAATATTTGCTTCAGTACTAACTAGTGAAGTCAATCCTTGCTTCAGCACTAACTAGTGAAGTCAATCCTTGCTACAGTACTAACTAGTGAAGTCAATCCTTGCTTCAGTACTAACTAGTGAAGTCAATCTCTGCTTCAGTACTAGCTAGTGAAGTCAATCCTTGCTTCAGCACTAACTAGTGACGTCAATCCTTGCTACTGTACCACCGTGAGGGCATGACCTTTGACCTCACCTCCTTCCAAGACTCACAAACGTTATTTATTTATTTTTAATTGGTGTTCACGATCAAGACGATATCTGAGATGATCTGAAGGTCACCTGTGAAAACAATAAACACGAGATGAGAGAGAGAGAGACAAGAGACAGAGAGAGAGAGAGAGAAAGATAGAGAGAGAGAGAGAGAGAGAGAGAGAGATACTCACTAATACCTGATAACACCATCCGAGTCATTATAAAATCACTATACATAACAACATATATCTTACTATCAATCAGTATCGTGGCTAATTAATTAATAAAATTGAAACCTTATCAAAACCTTGTAACTCTCTCTCTGTCTCTCTGTGCTGTACAACCGGGTGTTAACTCAGTCACTTGCTGGTACTGTCACTCTTAAAATATGTGTTGAACTATGACAAGGCTCCCTGGTAGCCGACGTTGACACTTTCCTACTGCCTCGCCACCGCCCGGAAGTGCCCGCCAAGCTGACCTCATTACTGACGAGTGACCGGAGTACCAGTGAGTGACAGTCAGACCCAGATGGCATTGATTACTGTTTTATTTTTTTTTACTTTTTTGGGGGAAATTAAAATATATATATATATATATATATATATATATATATTATATTTTATGAAAATCCACAATGAAAACGTGGATAAGATAAATCTTGATAAAATCACACGGGAAAATGGAAACAACGGAGTACCTTGAATAAAGACGAAAGCTAAGGTACTCCGTTGTTTCCATTTTCCCGTGTGATTTTATCAAGATATATATATATATATATCTTGATAAAATATGTAACATATTAGTGATGGTCAGTTCAAAACTGATAATATGTTACATAAATTTATTTGTCAGGGCCCAGGGTCAAAAATGCTTTGAAAACCTTTGATCTAGATGTATGATAGTTATTTAGTGGGTCCCTTATTTTTGACCTGACCTGACTAGTCACGTCACCCCCCTTCTCTTAAGCTCCTCTACGTGTGTGTTGGTGTGGGGATTAGTGGATGACATCATTATGACCTGACCTCATGTTTTTAAGGTCACCCTGTATATTTAAGCCTCTCTCTGTCCATGTAATCCAGTTGCCTCTGAAGATGTCTTGAATAAAGACGAAAGCTAAGGTGCTCCGTTGTTTCCCCTTTTGCCGTGTGATTTTATCAATATATATATATATATATGTATATATTCATATTGGATTTCAGTGTAGTGTTATGGCGGCTTGTGTTGTGTAGTGTAGTGTCGCGTCAGTATACAGATGACCCAGCATAACTTACTACCAAAGGCACCGCTACCGTCTCTCTTATAACAAGGTCACGCTAGCCTACAGGACGCCGCCGGGTCGTCTTGACTAGAAAAGCCTCCTTCGTCCACCACTCCTACTGCTGGCTAGGACTGATCCGCCTCCTGAACAACCTAACCTAACCTTTACTATTTATGGTGCACTGGGAACATTCTTGATGACCCTTCCCCTCCCCCCCCAGCAACTGGCCTTAGCTCCCTGCAGATGGCCTCACCACAGATGCCCCCCCCCGGAAAATTTTCACTCATATATTACGAAACACCATAACGTTATATTTTGAGTTACTGGGAATAAATAACTCAATTGATATAAAATTAATTCGATACATCTGAGTAAATATATTTATAATGTACTTATATAATCACAGGAAGACATAGTTTGTCATATATCACCAACAATATACATGTGTTATTATATACGTTAATAACAGTATATACTATTGAGAAAACAAAAGATATAAAATAACTCGCCATTAAGGAAGTCAGTAAAGTAATTTCAACTCAAGAATTATTTACAACAGTATCTAATGTCACAGAAAGTTATTTAATATTTTACGTAGTTACAGATGAAGGTGAGGAAGTACAAGCTTGTGGTACATAACCTTGTACTGTAACCTATAAGACATGACACACACACACACACACACACACACTTCCTGAGATGAAAATACACACCAAAAAAAACAAAATTAAAAACAAGACTGAAGTGGTTCCTTGTAATGTTCCAAACACGGACCAAAATACAAACAACTGGTTGACCTTGAGTTTTTTTTGTGTGTGTTTGTGTGTGTCAATCATGTGCTATTATCTGTTATCCCGTTATGCTATTTAGACATTCTTTATTACTCTTGATTTTTACGACAGAAACAGGTGGATAGAGTTAGAAAAATCACAATAAACACTGCCGTGACGTCATATGTAAACAAACCCGAGGACTGTGAGAGTACTACGACACTAAAACCATTTATAAAACACTATATAAACCACACTAACCTAACTAAATAATATAATAAGATTGAATTATAAACTAGGCTATACGGTAGTTAGATTAGGTTTGTGTAGTAAGTTTAATTCATATAATCTTCCGTTAATAGTTTAGTACCGTTATCCAACAGAGCTCCATAATGTCAACACTGGATGCCGAACCTAACATGTATATCCCAATCAATTCTTAGTACAATCCAATATCTTTTTACTAACGTTTCCACGCCTGTATTTCCAGTAACTATTATTTTTTTTACGAATGTGCAGATAAATTGTAGTGAAATGTTTTTAAATAAGTCTACGAGAATAAATTATTCTTGGATATTGTTTTATTTCCTGCCAAAATATCCTAGAATAAACCATTGGATCTAACCTACGTTTTCCCACCACCATTAATCACACCGTGTCTTAATTAAATAAAAAAATATAAAATAAAGTAGGAAAAAAAGTATTTCTATCTTAAAGTAGGTAAAAAAAAATATTTCTAACATAAAATAGGTAAAAAAGTATTTATATCGTAAAGTAAGTTATGTACATGATCCCTTAAATTAGATAATAAACCGATAGTCATTTTTTTTAATATGTCCCTCACTGTTAGCCACTGTGATGTAAAACGATGTCATTTAATCCTCAAGCGTTGTTACCTCGCCTTATCGTACTAGCTACATGTTCGTTGTATAATTTGATAATACAGAATTCTCTCTCTAACGATGTAGCGGTGTGATATTACGACAGATGTAGCAATAATGGTGGGTAAAAAAAAATGTCTCTCTCTCTCTCTCTCTCTCTCTCTCTCTCTCTGCTAGGAATCTATTCTCATTGTTCGTTGTTTTTATTTCATTATTTCCAACAATTACAATCATACAGCATTCATTTTGTTTGGGTGGGTGAAGGGTGGTAGGCGAGGATGAGTAGTGTAGGGAGGGGTGGTGTTGAATGTCTCGTAACTATTTAAATCAGAGTTTTACAAAAGTATTAAAAGTATTGAAAAATTAGTTCAGTATATCTTATAATAAACTAATTATTTTATGTATAGTTTAATCAGACATTTACACTGAATCAATTTCTGGCAAACGCAAAACAAACGCTAAACAAACACAAACAAACGCAAACAAACACAAACAAACGCAAAGCAAATGCAAAACAAACGCAAAACAAACACAAACAAACGCAAACAAACACAAACAAACGCAAAACATATACTATTTTTCCTCGATAGTAAACAGTATATATAAAAAAAACTACTATTTCACTTTTCTTTCAAACTTTCTTTAATATTTTGACGTCTGCAGACAAGACAAAGTATATACAACTCATCATTCTTCTAACTAATACAAACAGGTAAGGTATTTTGTGTTCTTTTGGCCATATAATATACAGCATCCTAACCTAGATATACCTTAACATAAAAGATATAACATAAATCTAACAATAACTTAACATAAATAGAAATTAACATAGATATAACTTAACATTAATAATACAACATAACATAGAGGCCTGAATCATACAGTTTATAAGTTGTATTTTTGGAGAACACACACACACACACACGCATAATGTAGTCTCCATGCGCCAATTTGCAGCGGTGAGCGGACGCATGGTAACCCTGCATTTGGCGCATTATTACTGTTTATATGACAACTGCCTGAGACCCGCGCCTTGTAAATTCTTCCCAGTCCTTTAGTGGTCGAGGGAGGGTAGGGGAGGGGGGGGTGGGGTAGGGAGGGAGGGAGGGGTAGGGAGGGAGGGAGGGGTAGGGTGGGAGGTGGTGAGAGGGAGGGGGGGGGGTAGGTGGTGAGAGGGAGAGAGGTGAGAGGAAGGGAAGGAGAGGCAGAGGAAGGTGAAAGAGTATAGAAGAAGAGAGAGAGAGAGAGAGAACAAGAAAGAAGAGATATAGACAGATAGATGTAAGAAAAGGAAAGAATATGGGAGAGACAAAACGATAAAGAGTGAGGGAAGGAGATAGAAATAAAAGAGGGAAATGGGAAAGGAAGGAATGTGTGTATGTATGTATGTCTGTATAAATCACAAATCAATAAACCATCATCCTAAGTGAACTAATTATTTACATTTCATTAATCATACCAAAATTAATAACCTAACCTAACCTAACCTAACCACATGTTAAATTTACGACTTAACGTGTGAATGAAAACACTAATTTAACATATCTAGGTTAACTATCCGTGAACAAGATTAACAAAAACTAACTGATGTTTTTAAGTGGACAGGTAATGTGTTAGCGGAAATAACAAGACCATGATAGCGTAGTTAAATTGGCGTGAATGATAACATGATATCCATTCATCTCGTTTTAGTTACTTGTGTGTGAATGATTACTGAAAATAGCTGGAGTTATAGGGTAGAATGATTAAATTTTATTCTATCAATCACTCTTAAAAACATTTGTTGATTATTATTATTATTATTATTCATTCTTTATTTATATGTTTCGTTTTTTTCTTATGAGATCATTGTTTTAACATTCTCTCTCTCTCTCTCTCTCTCTCTCTCTCTCTCTCTCTCTCTCTCTCTCTCTCTCTCACACCATATCAACGCTTCGTAAACAAACTAATAAATTAACTTGTGGCAACTTATCACTTGCTTCTGCTAGATGAACGTTCTTCTATAAGTGGGTTTCCATGTGTGTGTAATGGGATGGGGGGTGGGATAGGGGGAGGGGGAGAGGGAGGGAAGGAGGGGAGATGAGGCAAGCAAAAGGGAGGGAAGGAGATTTATGAGGCAATGGGGGAGAGGCAGGGAAGGAAGAGCGAGGAAAGGGGGAAGGAGAGGTAGGCAGGGTAGGAAGGACAAGCAGGGAAGGAAAGGGGGAAGGAGAGACAAGGGAGGGAAGGAGACAGTATACCTCGAGATAAAACTTGGAGAGACACTGACCATTACCCTCTTGAGGTCTCAGGTCAATACCATTGCCAGTAAAAGCGCTAGCCAACGCCAGGCGGTCGTGTACCCCCTATAGTGATACAGTCATTGACACTACGCCAGATAACACTCATTTGTTTTTCCTTCAGTGACCAGTCCACGATGAGAAGTTTACGCCAGGCACGCGTTCGCCAGGCTCCCTCTTTCTCTCCTCCCACAATTCATCAGCTGTCCATTTCCCAAAGATATCCATGTGGAAGTTTTCGCCAGACTAACGTACGCTTGCCTCCTCTCCTCCGCGTGACGTAGTATATTGTTAGATTACTTCATTTTGATTTTATGAAAGCTTACGCCAGACGGAAGATCGCCAGGTGTGTGATAATTACGTGGGATCCAGTGTTGTGCTGTATGTCTGTACATTAATCATTTAATAACGATAAAATCCACAGGAAAATAACAGAAGTGTGTACCTCTTCCCACACACACACACACACGCACACACACACACACACGCACACGCACACACACACTGGACCATCACTACCTGACACTACCTGCGGTACTTACCTTGATGGCCACTATTAACCTGTTGACCCTTACCTTCACCTACAACTCTAGACACTATCCACGCCTGTTCACTCCTGTACTCTCTTCTCCACTCCTGTGCACCCCCGTCCACTCCTGTACACTCCTGTCCACCCCTGTCCACTCCTGTACTCTCCTGTCCATTCCTCATGTGTATATATAAAGAGGCTGAGAGAGCGTGTGGGCCGTGTGTGTTGGAGGGTCTGTGTCCAAGAACTGTTTGTATAACATATCAGTAGTAAACAGATTTTGCGTCTTTTGTCGTGAAATTAGACAGAATGGGGAGTTTATATGAGACGACGTGAATGACGAGAGGATGTTAGGTTAGGTTAGGTTGGGCTAGGTTAGGTTGGGCTAGGTTAGGTTAGGTTGGGCTAGGTTAGGTTGGGCTAGGTTAGGTTTGGTTAGGTTAGGTTATGTTAGGTTGGGCTAGGTTAGCTTGGGCTAGGTTAGCTTGGGCTAGGTTATGTTAGGTTAGGTTATGTTAGGTTGGGCTAGGTTATGTTAGGTTGGGCTAGGTTAGGTTAGGTTGGGCTAGGTTAGGTTAGGTTGGGCTAGGTTAGGTTAGGTTGGGCTAGGTTAGGTTAGGTTGGGCTAGGTTAGGTTCACCTGGTCAGTATCATTCAGATGGAAGGTTTGACGAGTCTGAAGTTAGGTTGTTGACACATACAGTACACCAGACCGTTCTTGTCCTTATCCACTCCAGCAGGCGGTGAAGGGTACAGAGGTGTCCCAGGGGTGTACAGTATACTGCCGCCCTAGGACAATGATGGTCATTAACGACACGTGATTAAGTTTTCTGAGACATCACGTGATGTAGTGTATCTATACGTGTAAAACAGTTAATTACACAGGAGAATGTAACACCCCCTACCCCTCCCTCCACACACACACACACACACACACACACACACACACACGCACACACACACACACAGCTACTCACCCAGCATCTTGGACAGGTCAGCGTTGTGTAGGTCGGGGTTCTCGTCTGCCAGTTTCTTCCGTTCAACTTTGGCCCAGACCATGAAGGCGTTCATAGGGCGCCTGATGCGCTGCTCCTTGCGGGCCTTGTCCGCGGCCCCGCGAGACGCCCCGCCGGCCTCCCAGCGAGCCCCGCCGCCCCCACCAGGGTAAGGCTCTAGCCCCCGGGGGTGGTGGTGTTGCTGGTGTTGGAGGTGGGGAAGGAGGAGGGTGGGGCCATACATGAGCCCACCACCGTGGCCGCCCCCGGGGTGGATAGACCTTAGGGAACACTCCAGTTGCCCACCCAGCCCACTCGTGTGATATGATCCACCCATCAACCCACTGTGGGTTGTGTAGTGGGGCCCCCCTCCTCCCTCACCCATGTGGGCGGTGGTCATAGGTGTGGGCGTGACATTGTCGTTGTAGTCCAGGTGGGCGTGGCTAGGGGAAGGTGTAGCCACACCCACCGCGGGCAGACCGAACCCTGCCAAGGAACACTCGCCTGTGGGAGAGATGAAATGAAAACAAACAATTTTTTTATATTTTAGTCAGAGTAAACAATAAGATGTGGTGGTCGAGATGATACAGTGCTCGACTCCTGTCCAAGGAAGCGCTGGATCACACCCTGAGTATTCTCAACCCCTACCTTGACAGTTTAGGAAGTGGTGGTGGTTGAGTGCAGTGCCGACCTACTATCACCTTGTCGCTAACGGGCCCTCAGGAGGATGGAGCCAACAGTGAACATAAATATTCAACAGTAGTGTAGAGAAGAGGAAACAGTACACAGGATTCTGTTGTTTATGAGCGTGCGCGCGCGCGTGCGTGTGTGTGTGTGTGCGTTTGTGCGAGTGCGTGTGTGTGTGTATGTATTGTTATTTATACTTCCATGTATGTATTATTTTGTCTATGTATATATGTATGTATCTATCAATCAATTTGTTTGTCTGTCTTTCTCTCTCTCTACCCCAACCTAACCTAACCTAACCTAACCAAACCTACTTGCATATCTCTCTATCAATACGTTGCACCTAAAATAACTCTAGGAAGACAATATAACTTCCTCCTGTTTTGCCATATCGCTCCCACCATCACCACACTGCCCCCCCCACCACACTGCCCACCACCACCACCACCACCACACTGCCCACCCCCCCCTAGTGTCGAGACCTTTGTGGATATTTATGTACAGTGAGTCATATTTTCACTATAACACACTACACTATACCTTTACAGTGTCTGTTTGGTTCTTAAGTGTGAGCAAAGACGAGAAATAATGCAATCAGTCAAGTCAGTTTGCTTCCTCGTCTTGTGATATTTGGGGTTGGTTAGGTTAGGTTAGATTTGGTTAGGTTAGGTTATTTTTGTTTACGTTTTTGTCTTCTGGTGTTATTTGACCGTGAATTATTGTAGCGTTAATTTAAAAGATATTGATTGGATATTTAGTTATGCACGTGATAGTAATATGTGACAGGAAATTACCAATCTGTGCTAATTTATAGAAAAAATCCGACGATGGAGTGTGTGACTGTGTGTGTGTGTGTGTGTATCTGTGTGTGTGTGTGTGTGTATCTGTGTGTGTGTGTGTGTGCGTGTGTGTGTGTGTGTGTGTCAGCTCTCAATATGTAAGGAAGATTTAAGTTAATAAACACAACTATTTTACTTTCCATCACAAAACACCACTACAAATAAGTTCCTCATTTTCCTGACACTAAGCTCACTCCTCTATCACTAAGCTCACTCCTCTATCACTAAGCTCACTCCTCTATCACTAAGCTCACTCCTCTATCACTAAGCTCACTCCTCTATCACTAAGCTCACTCCTCTATCACTAAGCTCACTCCTCTATCACTAAGCTCACTTCTCAAACACAACAGTAGACCACTAACAAACTTTTATTCTATAGATTTTTAACCAATGAACAAAAATACTCAAATATCGACCTGAAATTGAATCACTTGATCCCGGATTGACCTCCTTAGTGTTGTTGATCATGTGGTAGTGGTTTGTGCTTATTTTATCCCTGTGGTAATAACTAGTGTTTAATTAAGCTTACCTTAAGGCTTTTATGTTAATTTATGTATTGTGATAAAGCTGTTTGAGTATTGCTTTATTGCTGCTTACGACAATACAGTACAATACACACACACACACACACACACACACACACACACACACAGAGGAATACACAGACAGAAAGACAGACACACAGACAGACAGACAGATATAGTTATAGCTAATCAGACTCTTAACAAGCACAATTTAACTCTCTACTAATTAAGGTGTTTTGACCACAGTGGTACTCTAACTCCGTGAATACAGAAGACAGGAATGCAGACCAGCGTGTAGAAAGAGGACAGATTTACACACCGTCTATTTTCTTAATATACATAAAAAGAGACAGAAATAGACGGTATTCTTGGTAACTTTTTTTTTTTATGCATTTTATTTTTTTTTTTGTATTTATCCTTTTTAGAAATTATACGATATGTAAACTTTGAAATCATAGTTGAGTTCAGTTTAAACTACAGAATTAAGGTTTTAGACGTTTATTAAAGGAAAGATGTGGGTTATTTAGGTCGTGTTCACTCTACTCCTTAAGAATCAGGCCTTAAATAAAGCCCTAATATTCAGATCTTTCTAAATTAGCCGCGTTTAATATAGTCTTCAGAAATCAGATCTAAAATAACCTTCTATAAATATAAATTAGAGTATTCAGAATATTCTAAATTAGCCGCGTTTAATCTAGTCTTCAGAAATCAGGCCCTAAATATCTCCAAATATTCAGACCCAAAACCAGATCCTGAAATATTACCCTCAGACTATTCTCGTACCCAGATATCAGACCTTGAAATATACTCTTAAATACTTCTCATGAACTCGTGCTGGACATCAGATGGGAGATAGAGGAAGACATGAACTGAGAAATACATGTTTCTTACCGCTGTGTCTTGACATTTGTGAGAATTTGTAGTATTTGTGAGTGGTAAATGAGCTGTTTGGTGAGGGGGTCGGGGAGGCGGACTACACCAACCTTATTCTGCCGGGAGAGATACTGTTACGGTGTGTGTGTGTGTGTACGTGTGTGTGTGTGTGTCTGTGTGTGTGTGTATGTGTGTGTATGTGTGTGTGTGTATGTGTGTGTCTGTGTGTGTGTGTTTGTGTGTCAAGGTGGGAACGTGTCTATGTAAATATTATGTCTGTTTGCCTGTAAGTCCATTTATGTATGTGTGTGTGTGTGTATGTATATATATGTACCTGTATATATATGTGTGTGTTCGTACGTCACTCTAGCTGTCCATATATATGTATGTACATAGGAACAGCTCACATTAAATCATTACTGGCTCATGAAGATGCCAGAGGGGCCATCGGCACTCTTGTACTAACCCTTAATTAGGATGCAAGGTGAGGGCTCCTTACCTGTGTAATGTGATGGGCCCAACAGTATAGCTACGATCAATTTAATTTAATGAGTGTCACCTGTGATAAAAATAAAGGTATTTAATTTGCCTCCCTCATGTCAATGTGGTTTAGGGAATTAATTATCTTTCTTTCTTTCTTTCTTTCTTTCTTTCTTTCTCAGACATAATGTACACACAACACACACACACACATACACACACACACACACACACGCCTATGATTGAGGTGATTGGTATATGAGAGGTAACTATGCATAGGACTCAGGGATATGTAAATTAGTCTTCTTGTTCTTCTTCGCTTTGTTCTTCTTGTTCTTATCATTCTTGTTCTTGTTGTTCTTCTCTTCTTTTTGTTCTTGTTGTTCTTCTCCTCTTCTTCTTTTGTTCTTGTTCTTACATAAATCAATATCTGAAGGTATAGTTTTTTCGCACATATGCATACACAGGCATATATACACACACACACACGTATAGAAACAAACATATATACATACACACGCATACACACACGCACAAACACACAGATATATAAATGCACAATACACAATCACGTCTCTCTCTCTCTCTCTCTCTCTCTCTCTCTCTCTCTCTCTCTCTCTCACACACAAACGACCATATGCGGCAGAAATCATTAAGGGAGACACGTACATACACTCCCCACCCTCCATCACCTCCAAGTGGCTGTCACTCACACCAGTATCAAATTAGGTAACTATGTCGCTATAACCAGGCTAGGAATCCCCCCCCTCTCCCTCTCCTTCTCCCTCTCCCTCTCTCCCTTCTTCCCTACCTCCCTCTCTCCTTCGATCCCTCCCTCTCTCCTTCGATCCCTCCATCCCTCCTTCGATCCCTCCATCCCTCCTTCACCACACCTTCCTCCCTCACCACCAACCTCTCACCTGTTCAGATAATACTAATTACTCCAGGTGTATTGAAGGTAAAAAAAAAATAGATGATACTAAAATTAATTTGATTTATATGTTAACTGATTTGTTATTTGTAGTGAAGATGATTCAATCAGTTAAGGAGATTCTTAGAGATTCTTAAAACAATTTATATATTTTTTCATCTTAACTTTACGAATTGAATTTTAATTGGTGGGTAATTTAAGGTGTGAAGGATATTGTATTGTAGGCCATTTTTTTTCTTATTTTCTGAGAGAGAGAGAGAGAGAGAAATTAAAGTATAAGAATCTACCCGAATCGAGAGGAGACACTGAGTAACATTTTATGCAAAGAAGACGGCGGACATGATGGCCTTACCCCGAGTGATGGGAATGCGAGGAACGCTTTAAGGGGCCGACTGTAGTGTACACATCCCCTTGCATTATCTCATTATCCGGTCTGTCAAAATATTGGTGCTGGGAGCCGAGCGAGATCGTTATCAGGCATTGAGATCACTAGCGAGGCAGATGGATAGATGGGGTGAAGCTACTGAAGGGGATGGGGGATAGGGAGGATGATGGGGTAGAAAGAGGAGGAGGAGGAGGAGATGGGAAGTGGGTGGAGGGGGGAATGGAAGGAGGAGGATGAGGAAGGGAGAAGGATAGAGGGGATGGGTAGAAAGATGAGGAAGAGGAGAAGGAGGAGGAGGGGAAGGAAGAAGTGGAGTGGGAGGAGTAGGAGAGAGAAAGGGGAGAAGAAGGGGAAGAGGAGGAGAAGTCAACCATGACCTAATTTTTTTATGAGACTCTTAAGTAAATTTACTGTGGAATCCAAAGCCAGAACACGAGTACTTGTTCCCCATTAACTGATAAGAACCTTTGTTGCCAAGACCAGGTTGGGTTAGGTTAGGTTAGGTGAATGAGTGAGGCATCGAACATAACAATAACCCTATGTCGGGGAGAGAGAGAGAGAGAGAGAGTCTGTGTGTGTGTGTGTACCATCCGAGAGAGAGAGAGAGAGAGTCTGTGTGTGTGTGTGTGTGTGTGTACCATCCGAGAGAGAGAGAGAGAGTGTGTGTATGTACCCTGAGAGAGAGAATGCAGATGTGAGATGACTTGGTTTCTTAAAGATTTCAGTCATTTGTGATGATGCAAGGTATCCGACCAGGTGACAATTGAGTATTGTAATGTGCATAGCTAGTAAGTGCTGGGAGAGAGAGAGACAGAGAGAGAGAGAGAGAGAGAGAGATAAACAGTGAGATCAAGAAACAGAGAGAGAAAGAAAGAACAAAAAAGAAAGAAAGAGAGAGAGAGCTAATTCCAATAAAAAATAAAAACAAAATAAAAGAGAATTAAGCCAAGCGAAGGATAAAACAGTATACTAAAAATATTCACCCAGACATAAACACACAAAAGTGAGTCTCGGAGCTAAACGAATTCAACTTACGAAGCTCCGAGATAAGCCGTGAGACCTCAACCAAGAAGGGACATCACGGCCACTCATCACATTAAGATCTCTACTGGCTATAATATTCCTTAGGGATTCTCGTCTCTAAGGGTGGGGGGACCCGCCAAGGGAGGTGTCTTAGCACTGTATTGCCCCACAGAAGATGAGGTTTAGTGCCGTGACTGGGTGAATTCCAAAGGGGTTCGGTCTCAGTTGCTAGCGTTGTCGACATCCCAAAGGAAAATGAGATTTGCTACCGTGCATACACCTAGATACGAGTGGTTGGGGGGGGGGGTCGAGTTGCTGGTGGAGATGGGTCGAATAGTGGTGGTGAGGGGGTCGAGTGATGGTGAGTGGGTCGAGTTGCTGGTGGAGATGGGTCGAATAGTGGTGGTGATAGGTCGAGTTGGTGGTGGAAATAGGTCGAGTTGGTGGTGGAGATAGATTGAATAGTGGTGGTGATGGTGGAGTTGGGGTGGGTGGGGGTAATGATGGAGAAGACTAGAGAGGCAGAAAGTCGAAGATGAGAATAGGGATAAGGATGGTTAAAGAGAGATGAAGAAATGGATAAAGATGGAATGGAGATGAAATAAGGATAAGTAAGAGATGAAGGAGATGAGAAGAGAGATGGAGGAGAGGAGGGGGAGTAATCTGGGGAAAGTTTTAGGGAATTTCTGGAGGATTTCTAGGGAGGAATCTAGGATAGGAAGGGGGAGAGAGAAGAAGATAATGGGGTGATTTTAGAAGGGTAGATATATACTTGTCTTTCCCTAGGAGGTGAGGGGAATTTCTTGAAGGAAAGGAAGTTCCAGGGGGCGTTAAGGGGGGTTGCTGCTGGGTAGGAGGAAGGGGAAATATCCTTCTACTGGAGGGAAGAGAAGGGATCACAAAACAAACACAACTAATAAATAAATAACAAAAACAAACGAACTACCAAAGACAATAAAAAAAAACGAGAAATCCAAACACTCCTTGAAAAGATACGTAGTACATGTAAATAAAAACAGAGGAGTGATAGAGAAAGTTTTAACATATAATAGTTTTAATACTTTGCATCAATGGTCGCTTTAGGAGTCAGCGGTGCGTCAAACAAAGTAGCGCATCTCTTTGCCTGCTGATTATGTGAACGCACCGTCCTCACTACTCGACTTATATCCGTTCTCTCTCTCTCTCTCACCCTACCTGTTTCTCCTTGCCTCATTGGACAGCAATTTATTGGACTATTAATGTTTATGTGATTCTTATTGGTTGAAATTTCTCCTCGTGTGGGTTTTAGAAATCATTAAAGGATCATGTGAAGATTAGACACCCCATCTTATATCATCCATTTTAACCTCTATAGATCGCTTTAGGGTGTTTAATCATCAGGTAAAATAATCTGGGGTGTTTAATTTTCATGTTATCTTAATTGATTTATATCCTCAATTCGATAGTCATCTGTTGGAATATGTTTATAAATAAGACATCTATTTGTTTACATTATTGACCAATCACGGCTCATCATCTGTGGTTTGCCTGATGTATGATAATTATAACTCACGTACGATAACAATGTATGTTATTTTTATCTACACTGTACGACATTCTTGACTCGTATGTAAGATTGAATAAAATATCTTTTAATTCAAAGCCAATAACAATGATTAGTCCTTCATTTGTCGATTTGAAGAAGAGTTTTAACTTATTGTATTGGGTTTTGTAGAATTTTGTAGTGTATTTTACCTCGTAGAACACTGAGGGAAGGTTAGTAGATAATTTTATGTAGATGAGACTTTGTACTGTAGAGTTGTCATACAGTTCTAATAGAGATGCAATGTTTATATCGTCATCATCATCATTATCATCATTATTATCATCATCATCATTATCATCATCATGTTATATCATAGCTAGCATGAGTATAAATAGATACATAGATAATCAGATGGCAACACACACACACATACAGACATAATCATATTGTGACAGACAGACACACAAATAGACAGGTAGACAGAGAAATAATAATAAAGACGTAGACAGAGAAAGGAAGAGAGAAACTTGAGGGTTTATGAGTATTAAAGAAAACATCAGTAAAATAGGTTGATCTCTCTCTCTCTCTCTCTCTCCCTCTCTCTCTCTCTCTCTCCAGTTCCTTCATTCCCTCTCTGTGTACCAGGTAAATGCTAAGGAATTTATAACTGAAAGACTGGTTAATCCCATGACTAAAACATCGAATGGCATCCAGTAATTGGCTATTCCACGGTTGTTTATAATAAGTTATGATAGTTAGTACAAGTAGTCATAATGGGAATGTTATAATACCATAACTATGACATTTGACATTATTTGGTGGCATAACTTGTCAAGCTGGCATACAAATTTAAACTCAGGACATAGAAGATCTTGCTCAAATTTTATGCCCCACTAGTAGAGCATACATCATCAATATCAGTGTAATGAAGGGGGCATCATCTACTACCACCTTATACCATTTGGAGGCATGGATGACAAATTGGCATACACCACCAGTGTCTTGACGGATTGGACCTCTATTGGCATTCCGTGTCAGGTGGTAGACTGCATGACAAATTTGGCATATACTATCATAGTCATGGCAGATGATTGACAGACCAGTGACGTGATCTGAATATTGAATTACTGTATATATCAATAAGTTACCATCCTGGGTGTGTTTTCAAAGAGCGTCAATTGTATATTATATTTTGAGTAAATATGGTGTATTGAGAGAGAGAGAGAGAGACATTCAGACAAGGAGACAGAGATAAACAGACAGACAGACAGACAGACTATAACACCACACTGTCAAATTAGCTCCCACTATCTCTTTCAGCTCCCTCCCTCCCTCTTTCCCTCCTCCCTCTTTCCCTTCTCCCTCCTCCCTCCCTCATCAACCCCCGTCCACATTCACTCCAATATTAGTTGAACCTCAAGGAACCACTAACCGGAAGAACCACTTAACCGGGAAGAACCACTTAACCGGGAAGAACCACTTAACCGGGAAGAACCACAATGAATAACTGACTAACTGGAGGGGTGTGTGGGGGGGGGGTAGTAGTGGTTAATGACTCGTTACACCAGTCTATCAATCATTAAAACTGCCTCATTAGCCTCTTAATGAGCGAACAATTAAGATATAAAGCTTAAAGAACTGAACAAACGTGAAAAGTTAATAGATTGGTAACTTACATAGATGAAGATATCAAATGAGTTTCGTCCAGTTTCAAAATATTTCGTTCCTGGTTTTGTAAAGAAGCTAAAAGGAATAATTACATTGAGTGTGGTTAGAATTTTTCGTTTTTTTTAATTATTTATTTTATTTATTTATTTATTTATTTATTCACCTTGAATTAACACCATGAGTACTACGATATCTTAACCTCTTTAGTACAATACCAACCCTACGAGTATAATGATAACTTAACCTCTTTAAATATAATGACAAACCCTTAATAATGACCAAAATATAACCCCCTTGAGTACAATGTCTTAACCCTTTGAATACAATGAACTTAAATTTTAACACGTGACAAATACACCAACTTAATAATATATTAAATTAATCTAACACCAAAAAAATAATAATAATTCACTCATTAACTTCAAATAATTTTGTATATATAAATTTTAAAAACTCGTAAAAAAAAAACATATGATCCTAAAATTAAAAAAAATAAATATTAACTAATTTTAGTCATTTTTATTGACAGTTAAATATTGTTAGTGACTGTTGTGTTGTCTCAAGAGGGCAAAGAGGAACAGTTACCAGTTAATGTCCGTAGTTGTTGTGTAGTGACTGTCAGAGTGGTAGGGAGGGAGGAGAGTGGGGGGGGGGGGTAAGAAGGAGGGGGAAAGAGAGAAGGAAGGAGGAAGAGAGAAAGAGGGGGGGGGGTACAGAAAGGTAGAAGGGGAGGTAGGAGAGAAGGAAGAGAGAGAGAGAGAGTGAGATTGAAATTTTAGCAAACTAAGTAAAAAAAAAATCATTATCATTTATTTAAGCTTTTATTTAATTATCTCTCTAAGCTTTTATTTATTACTCTGATATATTGTATTTTTTTATATTATTCTCCTTTATTTTGTTTTATATTTGTCGTAATTAATTATATTATCTGTGTTTTATATATTTTATTAGGCATTTATTCAGTCTATCTAACTAAAGGTAGATAATTACACCAATAATCTCCAACACTAACATAATTTATATCTAATCACCAACACCTAATCACCAACACCTCATCACCACCATCTCCTCCTAGGTAATAAAACTCAACTCAATTTGTCTAATAAAATCAATAAAAAAAAAATATCCATAGAAAAAAAAATACTAATCACTAAACATTTGAACCATTCCAGTGAACGAAACATCTCTGGCGATGAACTAAAACTTCTGGGTTACCTGTGGTGTTACCTGGGCGTTACCTGTGGGTTACCTGTCGAGTGGAGTAATCAGGAAGGTGTGATTATCGCCTCTGGTCACCACAATAATCTTTTTTTTATTCACTCCTTCCGTCATATGTTTCCCATTCTCTGTTTTTTTTCCTAAATTAATTATGCAAATTTATGACATGATTGAATTTTTTTTTTGGGGGGGGTGGGGGTGTGTCAGGTGTGTGGGGGTGTGTGTCAGGTGTGTGTGGGGAGGTGTCAGGTGTGTGTGTGTGGGGGGGGTGTATCTCAGGTGTGTGTGGGGAGGTGTCAGGTGTGTGGGGAGGTGTCAGGTGTGTGGGGGGGGGTGTCAGGTGTGTGTGTGTGTGGAATGAATGACAAGATGACATGATTGGGTGGATTGGTAACTCTGAGGTGTTGTTCACGTCATACCTACGTCACATAATCCACGTCACGGACAGGTGTTTACAGTAAAAAAAAAAGTCACATATCATTACCTATACGACCTTTATCTACGTTAATTAATACACGTATAAATCCTAATCTACTTTCTACCTAATACCCCTTTTATTTCCTCTTTTATTTCTTCTTTTCTTCCTTATTTTCTCTTATTCTTGTATTCGCTGTGTCACTCCTTCATCATGTGGTGTAGGAGTCCATGTTTGACACCACATTTGACACCTTGATTGACAACATATTTGACACCGAGAAGAGAAAAGGGGGGAAACTCCTACGTATCCTGCAACGGCCAACTAACCTCACTCCCCAGCGTATCCCTTCTTTAGTCCGCTGTGTCTCTCTCCTTCTTTTCCCTCTTCCCACATTTCTTTCTTTCCACTCTTTTCTTTATCCTTTCCCCCATTTCTTTTTTCTGTTTTGTACGTTTCCCGAAACCTTTTCATTCACCAATTTTTCGCCCT
>CAUDMG010003925.1:0-40000 GCA_958450375.1 Homarus gammarus
CATTCATTATTATTCTGCCCACCATAATAAAGTCAAACAGTCAGTATTTACAACAATGTTTTTACGTGCCTTGAGAATTTGCAGTCCGGAATTCATCGATGAGGAATACAAATATATATATAATATTGGCTCAAACCTTAAATACCCTAGATCTTTCATAGACAAATGCTTAAACATTACTAAGAAAACTTTTTATAGAACTGATCCCAAGCCCACCCATGACCATAAGAAAATCTTAATATTACCATTTCACAAAAATTTCTCACACATTCCGGCACAGCTAAAATCTTGGAACGTCAATGTGGCATTTAAAAACTCATGCACTGTTAAACAAATGTTAATCAAGAACTCCCCCAACAACACAATTGGTTGCATTTATAAAGTTCCTTGCAAGGAATGTAATATGTTTTACTTAGGCCAGACAGGTAAAGATCTTGTAACTAGAATTAAACAACACAAATACAGTGTCAGGACAGGCCAGGAATCCAATGCTCTGTTTGTTCATTTGAGGGATAACAAGCATTGCATTGACTGGGATAATGCCTCCTCAATATTACCATGTAATTCAATTGATAGTAGGAACATCATAGAATCTAGTCTTATTAAACATACCGAAGCATTCAACATGAATTTGAGTAACGGCTTGTACAAGCTGGACAACTTTGTAATTAAGAAGATTTGTGATCAGGTGAGAGGGCGGGTCACTGTCCCATCTGACCCAACCACCAACCGTTGTGTGCCATTTAAAGATTAGTAGGGTCATTACCTGACCATTGTGGACCTGGTCTCACCCTCCTCTGTATATATTCATCTTGTTCTGCATTACTCTATCTAGTCTGTACTCACCCCTGAAGATGTGAATTACACGAAAGCGCTTGGGAACTTCGTGTTTTCTTCTTTCCTGGTGGTTATCAGCATATACCTAGATCACGCGCACCTACTGTGATTTACTTGCATATATATATATATATATATATAGTATATATATGTATATGTATATATATATATATATATATATATATATATATATATATATTATATATATATATATATATATATATATATATATATATATATATATATATATCTCTTGATAAAATCACACGGGAAAAGGGAAACAACGGAGCACCTTAGCTTTCGTCTTTATTCAAGACATCTTCAGAGGCAACTGGATTACATGGACAGAGAGAGGCTTAAATATACAGGGTGACCTTAAAAACATGAGGTCAGGTCATGTTTTCATTGTGGATCTACATGAAATATATATATATATATATATATATATATATATATATATATATATATATATATATATATATATATATATATATATATACTTCATTTTTAGTCCATTTAACACGCGGACTTTGAACATATAATCAACGACCTCACCAGCAAGGAATCGAACCCTCGACCTACTGGGTGTGACTAGGGAACGCCTAGCCGGTAAGCGTTCCCTAGTCACACCCAGTAGGTCGAGGGTTCGATTCCTTGCTGGTGAGGTCGTTGATTATATATTATATATATATATATATATATATTATATATATATATATATATATATATATATATATATATATATATATATATATATATATATATATATATATACAGGTAGTCGTCGACTTACGACCTATGCGACTTACGTCCGTTCGATTTTACGACCGGCGGTACGACAGTTTTGGCCCCAGCCTCCTGACGCTGCCGGGAGCTGGAGCCGCGCGCATCCCCGCGCTCAATTACAAACACGCTCGCTGGTACAGCACACTTCCCTCCGTGTCTGTTTGCCTTGTGCCTTTCTTTTGTCTCGGAAATCTTTCTTGAACCACCACCCCCCCCAAGATGTCTACCAAGAGGAAACTGTCTTCATCTACTCCTCAACCTGCCAAGAAGCAAAGAAAGGCCATTGATTTAAACACTAAAATGATGGTGATTAAACAGCACGAAGGGGGTAAGAAAGTGAATGAGATTGCACGTGATCTGACGCTATCACACTCTACTGTGTCGACGATTTTGAAGGATAAAGAAAGGATTCGTGAAGCTGTGAAAGGTTCTGCACCCATGCAAGCGACAGTTATAACGAAGCAACGGACTGGGCCTCTCCACGAAATGGAGAAATTACTTTACATTTGGATGGAAGATCAGATCCAGAAACGGACACCGTTAAGCCTTTTTACTGTGCAGACGAAGGCTAGAAGTCTATTTCAGACTTTGAAGGAGCGCGCCGGAGAAGACTACAGTCAAGAATTTGCAGCAAGTACTGGCTGGTTCAAGAGATTCAAGAAAAGATTTCAATTTCATAATGTTCGAGTGACTGGGGAAGCAGCGAGTGCAGACGAGGAAGGAGCACTTAAGTTTGTTGACAGTCTGGATGAATTGATTACGGATGAGGGATATCTAGCAGAGCAGATATTTAATGTGGATGAAACGGGATTGTATTGGAAACGGATGCCAGAACGCACTTACATCCAAAAAGAAGCCAAAAGCATGTCTGGATTTAAAGCATTTAAGGATAGGCTTACTCTGCTGCTTGGCGGGAACATCGCGGGGTTTAAGCTGAAACCTTTCCTAATCTTCCATTCAGAAAACCCGCGGGCGTTGAAAAATGTAAACAAGCACACGCTGCCCGTTTACTTTCGTTCTAACCGTAAAGCATGGATGACACAGGCACTGTTTGAAGACTGGTTTGTAAATTGTTTTATTCCTCAAGCTCGTGAATATTGTTTGACGAAAGAAATTCCTTTCAAGATTTTATTGCTACTGGACAATGCGCCTGGACATCCACCTCATCTATCAGATATTCATCCGGACGTTCAATTGCTACTTTCAAGGCTATCTATCTCCGAACCACCTTTGCCCAAGCCATAGCCGCTATAGATGCCGACCCAGAACTATCGTTGCGTGACTTTTGGAAACAGTACAACATTCTTATGGGTATCAAGAATCTGGCAAACGCCTGGGAGGCTGTGACGGAGAAGTGCATGAATGGCATCTGGAAACAGTGTGTTAAGCGCTATGTTCATACTTTTGCAGGATTTGACAGTGAAAATGAGCTTGAAGTTATTCGGGAAAAAATAGTAAAACTGGCAAAAGATCTTTCTTTGGAATGTGAAGTGGAAGATGTTGAGGAGTTGCTAGACCAAGAATCAGAGGAACTTACAAATGAAGAGCTAATCGAATTGGAAGAAGAAAATGTAGCAGAAGAAGAAAGGAGAGAAGCAGCGGATAACGAAGAGGAGGAGGAGCCACAAAGGACGTTCACCACTAAGGGATTATCAGAAGGTTTATCTCTACTAAATAAACTTCTTGCCCATTTTGAAGGAATGGACCCAAACATTGAACGATTTGCAAGGATTGAGCGGATGGCACGCAATTCGTTTCGTCCATATCAAGAAATTTACGAGGAGAAGAAGAAACGAACAATTCAGACAAAGCTCACCATGTTCATGAAAAAAACAACTCCTCCGGCTACCCCAAAGGCTGCCCCAGCTGACGACCCCGACGATCCACAGCCAAGCACCAGCGGCCAATAAGATGTTTTTTGTATGTTTGTATGTTTTGCAACTAAAATGTTTTATATGTTTTGCACCTGTATTTTTTTTTTTTTGTATGTTGTGTAAATAATAAACCAATTGTACTGTAATATGCAGTGATTTACTTAAACCTGACGACCGTAACAATAATGAACAAAGAAAATGTTGATAAAATATGACTTAAAGATGATTACACATTATAATATACGTAAGGTAATTATAACATAGGCCGACTTACGACCAGATCAACTTACGACCGGTTGGCCGTAACCAATCTCGGTCGTAAGTCGACGACTACCTGCATATATATATATATATATATATATATATATATATATATATATATATATACACACACCTAGACCCCGACTTACGACGGGGTTAGGGACCCAAATCCAGGTCGTAAGTCCGACATAGATAAAAAAAAAAAAAAAAAATTTTTTTTTTTTTTTTTTTTTTTTTAATAAAAAATCTACAATAAAATACAGTACAGTAAAAGTAATGAATAATGATGAATGGACACAGTGTGACTGAGCACTTAACCTTTAATGTAGTCAGCTGAATGCACATGGGTCCCCATAATTTTCTAATTATACATGGAGACTACATTAACTGGAAACGTTTCGGTATAGAAAATGCGTGTGTCATTTAAAAAAAAAAAAAAAAAAAAAAAAAAAAAAAAATTTTTTTTTTTCTTTTTTTTTTTAAATATATCTGAGGCGGTCGTAAGTCCCGACGGTCGTAAGTCCACGTAGTCGTAAGTCGGGGTCTAGGTATATATATATATATATATATATATATATATATTATATATATATATATATATATATATATATATATATATATATATATATATATGCAAGTAAATCACTGTAGGTGCGCGTGATCTAGGTATATGCTGATAACCACCAGGAAAGAAGAAAACACGAAGTTCCCAAGCGCTTGGGAACTTCGTGTTTTCTTCTTTCCTGGTGGTTATCAGCATATATATATATATATATATATATATATATATATATATATATATATATATATATATATATATATATATATATATATATATATATATATATATATATATATATATATATATTTTGATAAAATCACACGGGAAAATGGAAACAACGGAGTACCTTAGCTTTCGTCTTTATTCAAGACATCTTCAGAGGCAACTGGATTACATGGACAGAGAGAGGCTTAAATATACAGGGTGACCTAAAAACATGAGGTCAGGTCAAAATGATGACATCCACTAATCCCCACACCAACACACACGTAGAGGAGCTTAAGAGAAGGGTGGTGACGTGACTAGTCAAGTCAGGTCAGAAAAAAAAAAAAAAAAAGGGGACCCACAAAATAACTATCATACATCTAGATCAAAGGTTTTTAAAGCATTTTTAACCTTGGGCCACTGACAAATAAATTTATGTAACATATTATCAGTTTTTAACTGACCATCACTAAGGTTTATTGATTTTAATTCCTTAATCAAACTAGCTTCAACAAGAAGTCTTTCTGTGACACAAGATGATTTGAAAACTTCTAAGCTTTTTTCCCAAGCAATGGGGTGATTATTATTCCTAACATGAACGAACAAGGCACTGCTTTCAGATGCAGTTCTAATATTATACTTATGTTGTTTGATTCTGAGCTGCAGTGTTTTTCCTGTCTGACCTACATAATTACAATTACATTTGCTACATGGAATACAATAAACACTACCATTTACATTCAAACTTGGGCTATTCCTTATTAACATATTAGTAATGGTTGAGTCATACTTGAAAACAACATTAATATTTAGAAGCTTGAGGGACCGAACTAACGGGACAAATTCATTACGATAGGGCAGAGTCAAAATATTCTTAAGTGTAGGAACTTGTCTGGTTTGAGAGGAATGAAAGGATTTTTTAGCCCTATTAAAACAACGATCAACAAACACAGAAGGGTACCCAAGTTTATGTGCAATAGAACGAATGTGTTTCAATTCATCGTCAATAAATTCAGAGTCACAAATACGCAGACATCTTAAGAACATAACAGAAAAAACTGACATTTTGGTAGACTCAAGGTGATTCGATAAAAAGTGAATGAAACTGTCTACCTGTGTGGGCTTTCTATATACCTTGAATTTATAGTTTTGGCCATTTCTCATGATAAGCATATCAAGAAATGGAAGGGATTCATTTATTTCTCTTTCAATTTTGAACGTGATACTGGGGACAATATTATTAAGTTTGTCTAAAAATTCAAATGGGTCACTGTTTATAGGCCAAAGACAAAGAACATCATCTACATATCTATACCATGGAGGAATAAAGATATGTAGATGATGTTCTTTGTCTTTGGCCTATAAACAGTGACCCATTTGAATTTTTAGACAAACTTAATAATATTGTCCCCAGTATCACGTTCAAAATTGAAAGAGAAATAAATGAATCCCTTCCATTTCTTGATATGCTTATCATGAGAAATGGCCAAAACTATAAATTCAAGGTATATAGAAAGCCCACACAGGTAGACAGTTTCATTCACTTTTTATCGAATCACCTTGAGTCTACCAAAATGTCAGTTTTTTCTGTTATGTTCTTAAGATGTCTGCGTATTTGTGACTCTGAATTTATTGACGATGAATTGAAACACATTCGTTCTATTGCACATAAACTTGGGTACCCTTCTGTGTTTGTTGATCGTTGTTTTAATAGGGCTAAAAAATCCTTTCATTCCTCTCAAACCAGACAAGTTCCTACACTTAAGAATATTTTGACTCTGCCCTATCGTAATGAATTTGTCCCGTTAGTTCGGTCCCTCAAGCTTCTAAATATTAATGTTGTTTTCAAGTATGACTCAACCATTACTAATATGTTAATAAGGAATAGCCCAAGTTTGAATGTAAATGGTAGTGTTTATTGTATTCCATGTAGCAAATGTAATTGTAATTATGTAGGTCAGACAGGAAAAACACTGCAGCTCAGAATCAAACAACATAAGTATAATATTAGAACTGCATCTGAAAGCAGTGCCTTGTTCGTTCATGTTAGGAATAATAATCACCCCATTGCTTGGGAAAAAAGCTTAGAAGTTTTCAAATCATCTTGTGTCACAGAAAGACTTCTTGTTGAAGCTAGTTTGATTAAGGAATTAAAATCAATAAACCTTAGTGATGGTCAGTTAAAAACTGATAATATGTTACATAAATTTATTTGTCAGTGGCCCAAGGTTAAAAATGCTTTAAAAACCTTTGATCTAGATGTATGATAGTTATTTTGTGGGTCCCCTTTTTTTTTTTTCTGACCTGACTTGACTAGTCACGTCACCACCCTTCTCTTAAGCTCCTCTACGTGTGTGTTGGTGTGGGGATTAGTGGATGTCATCATTTTGACCTGACCTCATGTTTTTAGGTCACCCTGTATATTTAAGCCTCTCTCTGTCCATGTAATCCAGTTGCCTCTGAAGATGTCTTGAATAAAGACGAAAGCTAAGGTACTCCGTTGTTTCCATTTTCCCGTGTGATTTTATCAAGATTTATCTTATCCACGTTTTCATTGTGGATTTTCATAATATATATATATATATATATATATATATATATATATATATATATATATATATATATATATATAATATATATATATATATATATATATATATATATATATATATATATATATGCCTACTGTATTTTTGTGTGTGTGTGTCTTACACAATATCAAAACAATTCTAAAAAATGTTTTGAAGCAGCACCCCCATGAATTAGAGTCACGAGCTGCCACTGAACATAAGACCATTAGCCTTGCTATGAAAATGAAGCTTTTAACCCATTTTGAGAAAGGTGAATGTGTGGTGGACATCGCTGCTTCCTTAGGTCTAACCCCCACAACAGTGCGCACTATTCAGACCAACACGGACAATATTTAAGGTTAGTGCTGGAAGTGGTATTTCTCTGAGTGCAACAAAGGCAAGTCGTACTCGAAGTTCCGTGATTGAAAAGCTGGAAAAGATGCTGACTACGCGGATGGAGGACTAGAATCAACGCAATGCTCCTGTGAGCTTTATGGTTATCAACCAAAATCTTTGTTTGACGACTTGAAGGCAGCAGAGGGTGAAGGATAGAAGGATGAGAGCTTTACAGCCAGCCGAGGATGGTTTCAATGTTTTAAGTACCGTTATAACTTCCATAATATTGAGATGACTGGTGAAGCTGCTAGTTCAGATACGGTTGCTGCCGAGATATTCCGCCGGAGTTCAAAAGCATTCTCGAGGAAGGAGGCGACTCAGCGAAGCAAGTCTTCAGTGTGGATGAGAATGGTCACTTTTGGAAGAGGATGCCAGACAGAACCTATAACTCTTAGGAAGAAAAAAGAGCGCCAGGTTTTAAAGCGGCAAAAGACCGCTTGACGCTGCTGCTTGGCACAAACGCTGCTGGCGACTTCAAGCTGAAGCCTATGCAAATTTCTCGTGCTGCTAACCAACTGGCCCTAAAGGTTACTCTATGGATCACCTTCCTGTCATTTACAAGACAAATAAGAAGGCATGGATAACCGGCACCATATTTAGCCAGTGGTTAAATGTGTACGCTGTCCCTGCAATGAAGGAAAACTGTGCATAGGAGAACCTTGACTTCAAAATTCTTCTTGTCATTGACAATGCTCCAGCTCATCCTCCCAATCTTGACGACTTGCATGACAGTGTTCGAGTTGTCTTCCTGCCTCCCAACACGACAGCACTGTTGTAGCCTATGGACCAAGGCGTTATCGCCACATTCAAAGCAGTTTTTTTGGCTCACCGGAGAGACCACGGTTTTCTGCCGCACAAATGTCCAGCTGCTGCATACAGCTACTTAACTTTGGACTCTTGTCTACAGTTTGCAGTGAGCAGTGAACACGGTACCGGACAAGTCCAGTGGGAAGCCGCACATACAATCCAGCGTTGGAGAGTCGAATTCGCCACAACCGCACAGCGTGAAGAGGTACATAAGAACTATCAGTCGACTACTATGTCTGGCACCGCACCGCACCGCACCGCATCTGGATGCGGTGAGAAGCTGCATAGTGTGAAAGGGGCCTAAGATATAATTATCTAAAGCATTTTAGAATCAGAGCCTCATTGAAATTCATTTTAGGTACAGGTAGTACATGCAAAGAGCAACTGACGTCTAACAGGAAGACCCAAGCCCCAGAAGGAAAGGTGGGGGAGAAAAAATGGGATTTGACAGGGGAGGGGGGATGATACGAGGGTAGGCTAGGTGAGGTGGGTGGTCAAGGTGTTTCTGGACACAAGAAGATTAAAGGGAAAGTCCGCTGTCATGGCCACTGCCACCTGACCTGACCTAACATCACCTCACCTCATGAGACTTCTAGGTATGTGACCGCGCGGTGTCTCCCCACACCCACACTGTACCCTCCACCCACACAACTCTTTTACTATGGCTAATAATTAATTAACTAAAAAAAAAAAAATATTACTATTTTGCGTGTAACAATTTTTGTATTTCAATTGTATTGGATTAAAGTATTAGAAAACCATACGTAAGTAAAAGCAAAAGTACTAAAAAATGTTTAGTACTTTTTAAAAAGTAAATACTGTACAGTACAGTATTCAAAAATGTTACTTGAGTACAGTACCCGAGTAAATTTATTTAGTTACCTTTCAACTGCATACAGTACAGTAATAGGAAGCATTGATAAATGGTACACTGTACTGTACTCTACGGTTAATAGGTCACAATTGATAACAATAATAAATGATGGAGAATAATTAAACAGGTCATAATAAGTAAGAAACACGAAGGGCATGAGAGCCAACTCACGTCTTGGGCACCAGTTCGAAGCGCATCTTCTCCAGGTTGGGGTCAGCGGCGAGGGTAGCCTGAGCGACGGGCAGGAAGGCTTCCAACTCAAACTCAAAGCTCACTCCAGTAGGGGGACTACGTACAAAGTTCCTTCGATCCTGTAACGTGAAAATAGTGTTACTTACTGCTACTGATACATATGGTCCTGTGAGTATACTGTTACTTACTACTACTGTACTGATACATGGAACAGATTAATTATTAGAGGGATTGTATGTGATTTGTTTCCTTAAGGCCTGGTCTGGTCTAGTTAATTAGATTTGGTAAATTTAGGTTTGGTTAGGTTAAATAATGTTTCATAAAGTATGGTAGGTTCATTAAGGTTAGGTTAACTTAGGTTAGGCTAAAGATAAAGTTTGGTTAGGTTAGGTTCGGTTAGGTTAGGTTAAGCTTGACATGGCTTCACTAGGTTAGGTTATGTTAGGTTAAGCTTGACATGGCTTGGTTAGGTTATGTTTGGTTTAGCTTGACATGGCTTCACTAGGTTAGGTTATGTTAGGTTAAGCTTGACATGGCTTGGTTAGGTTATGTTTGGTTTAGCTTGACATGGCTTCACTTGGTTAGGTTAAGTTAGGTTAAACTTGACATGGCTCCACTAGGTTATGTTATGTTAGGTTAAGCTTGATATGGCTTCACTAGGTTAGGTTAAGCTTGATATGGCTTCACTTGGTTAGGTTATGCTAGGTTAAGCTTGACATGGCTTCACTAGGTTAAGTTAGGTTAGGTTAGGTTAAGCTTGACATGGTTTCACTAGGTTAGGTTAGGTTAAGCTTGACATAGCTTCACTAGGTTAGGTTAGGTTGTGCTAGGTTGGGTTAAGCTTGGCATAGTTTCACTAGGTTAGGTTATGTTAGGTTGGGTTAAGCTTGACATAGCTTCACTAGGTTAGGTTAGGTTGGGTTAAGCTTGACATAGCTTCACTAGGTTAGGTTATGTTAGGTTAAGCTTGACATAGCTTCACGAGGTTAGGTTACGTTAGGTTAAGCTTGACATAGCTTCACTAGGTTAGGTTAAGCTTGACATGGCTTCACTAGGTTAGGTTAAGCTTGACATGGCTTCACTAGATTATGTTAGGTTGTCTCTTTTCAACACGGAAGCGAACTGGCAAACAGACACTGGAAAGGAAGGCGAAAATCAACACCCAACTTATTACGATACAAACATTTACAGAAATAAAACAAGCATATTGTACTGTAAAAATTTGTTGTTGTTTAGTAGTCATGCCCCCACTGAGTCATAACTCACACCCTGCAGTAGGCCTGCCCACTCACACCCTGCAGTAGACCTGCCCACTCACACCCTGCAGTAGACCTGCCCACTCACACCCTGCAGTAGGCCTGCCCACTCACACCCTGCAGTAGGCCTGCCCACTCACACCCTGCAGTAGGCCTGCCCACTCACACCCTGCAGTAGACCTGCCCACTCACACACCTGCAGTAGGCCTGCCCACTCACACCCTGCAGTAGGCCTGCCCACTCACACCCTGCAGTAGGCCTGCCCACTCACACCCTGCAGTAGGCCTGCCCACTCACACCCTGCAGTAGGCCTGCCCACTCACACCCTGCAGTAGGCCGGCCCACTCACACCTTGCAGTAGACCTGCCCACTCACACCCTGCAGTAGTCCTGCCCACTCACACCCTGCAGTAGGCCTGCCCACTCACACCCTGCAGTAGGTCGGCTCACTCACACCCTGCAGTAGGCCTGCTCACTCACACCCTGCAGTAGGCCTGCCCACTCACACCCTGCAGTAGGTCGGCCGACTCACACCCTGCAGTAGGCCTGCCCACTCACACCCTGCAGTAGGTCGGCTCACTCACACCCTGCAGTAGGCCTGCTCACTCACACCCTGCAGTAGGCCTGCCCACTCACACCCTGCAGTAGTCCTGCTCACTCACACCCTGCAGTAGGTCGGCCCACTCACACCCTGCAGTAGGCCTGCCCACTCACACCCTGCAGTAGGCCAGCCCACTCACACCCTGCAGTAGGTCGGCCCACTCACACCCTGCAGTAGGCCTGCCGACTCACACCCTGCAGTAGGCCTCCCCACTCACACCCTGCAGTAGGCCTCCCCACTCACACCCTGCAGTAGGCCTGCTCACTCTCACCCTGCAGTAGGCCTGCCCACTCACACCCTGCAGTAGGCCTGCCCACTCACACCCTGCAGTAGGCCTGCCCACTCACACCCTGCAGTAGGCCTGCTCACTCTCACCCTGCAGTAGGTCTGCCCACTCACACCCTGCAGTAGGCCTGCCCACTCACACCCTGCAGTAGGCCTGCCCACTCACACCCTGCAGTAGGCCTGCCCACTCACACCCTGCAGTAGGCCGGCCTACTTACACCCTGCAGTAGGCCGGCCGACTCATACCCTGCAGTAGGCCGGCCCACTCACACCCTGCAGTAGGCCTGCCCACTCACACCCTGCAGTAGTCCTGCTCACTCACACCCTGCAGTAGGTCGGCCCACTCACACCCTGCAGTAGGCCTGCCCACTCACACCCTGCAGTAGGTCGGCCCACTCACACCCTGCAGTAGGCCTGCCCACTCACACCCTGCAGTAGGCCTGCCCACTCACACCCTGCAGTAGGTCGGCCCACTCACACCCTGCAGTAGGCCTGCCCACTCACACCCTGCAGTAGGCCTGCCCACTCACACCCTGCAGTAGGCCGGCCTACTTACACCCTGCAGTAGGCCGGCCAACTCACACCCTGCAGTAGGCCTGCCCACTCACACCCTGCAGTAGTCCTGCTCACTCACACCCTGCAGTAGGTCGGCCCACTCACACCCTGCAGTAGGCCTGCCCACTCACACCCTGCAGTAGGCCAGCCCACTCACACCCTGCAGTAGGTCGGCCCACTCACACCCTGCAGTAGGCCTGCCCACCCACACCCTGCAGTAGGCCTGCCCACTCACACCCTGCAGTAGGTCGGCTCACTCACACCCTGCAGTAGGCCTGCCCACTCACACCCTGCAGTAGGTCTGCCCACTCACACCCTGCAGTAGGCCTGCCCATTCACACCCTGCAGTAGGCCGGCCCACTCACACCCTGCAGTAGGCCGGCCTACTTACACCCTGCAGTAGGCCGGCCAACTCACACCCTGCAGTAGGCCGGCCCACTCACACCCTGCAATAGGCCGGCCCACTCACACCCTGCAGTAGGCCTGCCCACTCACACCCTGCAGTAGGCCTGCCCACTCACACCCTGCAGTAGGCCGGCCCACTCACACCCTGCAGTAGGCCGGCCTACTCACACCCTGCAGTAGGCCGGCCCACTCACACCCTGCAGTAGGCCGGCCCACTCACACCCTGCAGTAGGCCGGCCCACTCACACCCTGCAGTAGGCCGGCCCACTCACACCCTGCAATAGGCCGGCCCACTCACACCCTGCAGTAGGCCGGCCCACTCACCCTGCAGTAGACCTGCCCACTCACACCCTGCAGTAGGCCTGCCCACTCACACCCTACAGTAAGCCTGCCCACTCACACCCTGCAGTAGGCCTGCCCACTCACACCCTGCAGTAGGCCTGCCCACTCACACCCTGCAGTAGGCCTGCCCACTCACACCCTGCAGTAGGCCTGCCCACTCACACCCTGCAGTAGGCCTGCCCACTCACACCCTGCAGTAGGCCTGCCCACTCACACCCTGCAGTAGGCCTGCCCACTCACACCCTGCAGTGGGCCTGCCCACTCACACCCTGCAGTGGGCCTGCCCACTCACACCCTGCAGTAGGCCTGCTCACTCACATCCTGCAGTAGGCCTGCCCACTCACACCCTGCAGTAGGCCTGCCCACTCACACCCTGCAGTAGGCCTGCCCACTCACATCCTGCAGTAGGCCTGCCCACTCACACCCTGCAGTAGGCCTGCCCACTCACACCCTGCAGTAGGCCTGCCCACTCACACCCTGCAGTAGGCCTGCCCACTAGCTCCGCTGGGGACAATAATATCAATATATTTTTCTACCTAAATTTTTTACTAAAGGTGAAACAAAAATCCAGTATGACTGAAGTTTAAAAAACAAGAGAAAATAATCTTGGACTGTAAAGGCTTTGGCAAAATTTTACTAAAATTAACATTGTTTTATCTGTCCACAATTTCTGCAATGTTAATATCCTCCTGCACGTTTCCTCTAAAGAATATGTTAACACAATTAACAACTTTACACATACATTTTCTTGTTGTCGACCAAAATTAACAATGACGCCATCAATTATTATTTTTTCTGTAAATAATCGACAGTTACGACAACTCAAGTTACCCCGGGCCTACAGCACCTGCCCTCCCTCCAACACTCGCTCCTTCCAGTCACCACCCCCTTCCTCCCTCTACCACCCCCTCCAACACCCACTCCTTCCCTCCACCACCCCACCCCACCCCCCATCCACTACCCCTCTACCTACCTCCCCGTGTTGACACAATGGTCGGAAAACAATAGTGTTATTCTGCAACAATATGTTGTCAGACAACTGCTTCACCACCAAAAACTTATACAAAGTACAGTATATCTAACCAGAGTTGGTGGTGGTGGTAGTGGTGATGGCGGCGGCAGTAAGGGTGGTGTTGGATGTGGTGGTAGTGGCGGTGTGTGTGTGACGCACGGAGGGTGATGTAATGTGTCTAGCGTGGCAGCATTATGTTAGTGTTAAGTTGCAAGCAGTGCTTGCTTCAGCTACCTCCAATAGCCAGCCCTCGTGGCGAACAGGGAAGCAACTCGCATTAGTTCTTCCCCTGTCAGTACGCAGCCTCTCCACCATCAAGAGTCCTGCTGTGCCTCCTCGTGGCAACACACGTTAACTTGGTGCTTTGTGGACCCTGGCTAGACCAACAGGGGACCTCGGAGGAGCAGTGGGCCCTAGACCTAGAGGGACGGCACATAGGCCCACTGGCATGTGGACACGCCCTGGCGCCTACCAACCAGTGCCCCCTGCCTTGTGGATTAACCTTGGTAGCTATAAGGCTTTGGGAGGAAACCTTGAACGAAAAATTTGCGGTGGAGCCCTGCACCAGTAGACATGCTTACAGAGCTCCAGTAAGACCCCAATGGCAGTATAGGCGGAAGAGGTGACCAACATGGGAACCCAACGGCTACACCGGTGGATGAAGGCAATGCAATATGGACAGGCTACTAAAGCAAAACCCAACAAACTGGGCTATTGGCAGTCCATTGCAACTCTCCCTCTCCCCAGTCATTGCAACACAAGCACCACTGAATCAGGAGAAGGGAGAGCCTGCACTCCTGCCTCACCACATCAATTAATTCATGTGCAGCCATCATCCAGCTCATCATCATCAAAATCCCTATATCCCTGAAAGTCCCCTGGCGACGGACGAATGGAAACAGGGAGATGCAGAGACGACTGTCGGGAGTCTCTAGTCACAACTCTGCACATGGGCGGCATAGATAAGATGGTAGTTTATGCACTGGGATCTTGGCAGCCGTGCAACCCAGTCCTGTCTGTACGACTGAGCAGCCCTTACCAGGAGCCACCCTGCTCACCCCACATGGGGAGGGGGCTAGAAAAGGTGCCCAAAACATAGCCGACCTAAAAAACCAACATGACTGGGCAACCACTGCAATCACAAACACAATCATAATCACAGATGAAAACAAAAACAAACTAAACAACCTTTTATGGTCACTGCATAGAATGTCAGAACCCTTCTGAATACTGGCACAAATGAGCGTCCTGGAAGAAGAACCACCCTTGTGGCAAAAATGCTGGATAGGTATAATATTGACATAGCAGCCATTAGTGAGTTCCAGCTCCCAGATGAAGGTAGACTCACAGAAGGGGGGTCTGGCTATACTTTCTTCTGAAAGGGTAAGCTTGTTGCAGAGAGAAATTGCACTTATAGAGATTGGTTTAGCCATCCGCCAAAGCATCCTACATAGGCTAACTGAAATGCCTTTTGGGATCAACCAGCGCCTCATGACCATCCGAGTCCCACTGAATCACTCACGTCATGCCTTCTTCATCAGTGAGTATGCCCCAAAGCCAATTGCAGAGGATGACATCAAGGAGGTTTTTTATGCCATCCTTGACAGAGTGCTAACCTTTATCCCCAGAAGATAAAATTGTGCTCTAGGTGACTTCAATGCCAGAGATGGCAGAGATGCTGACACATGGCAGGGACTCATAGGGAGAAACGAATTAGGCAAGTGTAATCCCAACGGTCTACTCCTCCTCAGCAAGTGTGCTGCACACAACCTCACTATCCCCAATACCTTGTTTAGACAGGCTTACAAATTCAAGGGTTTGTGGCAACACCCACGATCCAAACACTGCCATCTCATTGATTACGTCATTGTCAGAGAAAGAGATCGCCGAGATGTCCTCATCACTCGAGCCATGCGAGGCTCAGACTACTGTAACACTGATCAACGGCTTGTCAAAGCCAAACTCTTACTTCACGTCGCCCCAAAATGGCGAAGGCACCAAGCCTCCAGAAGAGGTTTTAACACAAGCGTCTGGAGGATCCAGCATTAGCACATGCTTTCAGAAAGCAACTCGAACATGGGCTTATAAACAACCTGACAACAAACAACCCAAATCCCAGTGCCGAATAGGGTATTCTCAACACTGTCATGACAAAAACCTGCAGAGACACCCTTGGCCAGATTGAAAGAATACACCAGGACTGGTTTGATAAAAAATTACCCAAAAATAAATGTACTCGTCGATGATAAACGTGCTAATTTCATTGACTGGCAGAACAACCCTCAGTCTCAGATCAAAGCTGATATCTTCCACAAGAACAAAGTGGCAACCCAGTACGAACTTCACAATCCAAAAAACAAATGGATGAAAAATAAAGCATGTGAAATGCTACAACTATCAGATCAATACAAGATGAAAAAATTTTCAATTCCACTAAAACATTTTATGAGCCAATCCCTCATGGTGCAGCCCCCATCCACTCATCCGATGGTAACTTCATAATTAAAGACAAAAAAGGCCTCCTTCAGCGCTGGAAAGAGCACTACCACTCGCTGCTCAACCAAAACACCAATGTGGATGTACTGACTACCCAGCAGGTACCTTGGAATCCTGAGCTGATCCACATTGGCTACCTCCCATCCCTGGATGAGATGGCTACAGGGCCTGATGGAATCCCAGCCAAGAAGTATAAAGCAGGAGTACCTCTGCTTACCAGCTATCTCCACTCTCTCCTGGAGAATATATGGGAAAAAAAGGAAATCCCTCAAGCTCTTAAAGACGCCTCCATCATCAATATTTATAAGAACTAGGGAGACAGTCAGACTGCAGCAACTACTGCGGGATCTCGCTGCTGTCAGTAGCTGGCAAGATTATCGTCCAAGTCCGCCTAAACAGACTTCTTCTTGAGGCGGAAAACGTCCTCCAAGAATCTCAAAGTCGCTTCAGACCATCACGTGGCACCACTGACATGATCTTTGCTGCCCATGAGATACAGGAAAAATGCAGAGAACAGCATCGTGACCTGTATCTGGCCTTCATCGACCTAACCAAGGCCTTCGACTCGGTCAACTGGAAAACCCTCTGGCGGACCCTCAACCATTTTGGCTGCTCACCAGAATTCATCTCCATTGTGAGGCAACTCCACGATGGCATAAATGGCAGTGTCCTGTACAATGGCACCCAGCCTTTGGCAGATTCCATACCCGTGTCTTCAGCTGCAGGGAGCTGAAATTACCTCCAAAGTTGCACGTATATTGAGCAGTGGTCCTCCCCACCCTGCTATATGGCAGCAAGACATGGGTCACATAAAGGAGGAACCTCAAGGCACTTGAAAACTTTCACCAACGAAGTCTATGTTCCATCCACTGAGTTCGCTGGGAAGACAAGAGAACAATTGCCAGTATTCTCACTGACACCAACTGCAGGAGTATCGAGGCTACCATTATCCATGAACAACTACGTTGGACTGGCCATGTTACCTGCACGGATGACAGTAAACTGCCATAAGCAGCTACTTTACAGTTACCTAACGAATAGTAAATGTAAAACTGGCAGGTAACTAAAAAAGTATAAGGATAGTCTTCAGACAAACCTGAAAAATTGCAAAATCTACCCCCTCACCTGGGAGATGATTATTCCACACCGTAACGCTTGGAGGAGCACCACACAAGAAGGTGTCACTACTTTCGAGTTAGTCCAACTGCACACCGCGGCAGATAATTGTCAGAAAAACACTGCCGCTGCCCCTACCACACAAGATATAGCCCTCCACACGTGCAACATCTGTGGACGACCTTGCTGGTCCCGTATCGGCCTCTCAAGTCGCCTGAGAGCTCACCAACGAAGATGACATTCTCAATAACTCATATCATTGTATCATAGCTGGATGATCATTACACTCGATTCCAAGCGACAACAAAGTAGTAGTAGGTAGTGGCCTGCGTCCTGTGGTGTAATGGTCAGCATGCTCGCCTCGCAAGCGAGTGGACCCGGGTTTGATCCCCAGATAGGGTGAAACTATGGGCAAGTTTCTTTATGCCATTTGCCTGTCTACCCAGCAGTAATTGGGAACCTGGATGTGAATCTATTTGCGGATTGTATTCTGGGGTAATTGGTTAGCCAGTGCAGTTGACGAGTTGTCTGGTCTCGGACTATTCCTTGACACTAGGTCATGTAACTCGTTAACTTAGGGTGTGGGTGTTGTGATGGTGACAGCTTCTACATCTTAACAAATTCACGCCTAGGTGGCCCTTGGGCCGGCCATCCTCGTTACATGACGGACAACCATTATTTTTATAGTAGTTAGTGGCAGTAAGGGCGGTCGTGTAAGTGGCAGAAAGGGTGGTGGTGGATGTGGCAGTAAGGGTGGTGGTGGTGGTGGTGGTGGCAGTAAGGGTGGTGGTGGATGTGGCAGTAAGGGTGGTGGTGGTGGTGGTGGTGGCAGTAAGGGTGGTGGTGGTGGTGGCAGTAAGGGTGGTGGTGGTGGTGGCAGTAAGGGTGGTGGTGGCAGTAAGGGTGGTGGTGGTGGTGGCAGTAAGGGTGGTGGTGGCAATAAGGGTGGTGGTGGTGGCAGTAAAGGTGGTGGTGGCAGTAAGGGTGGTGGTGGTGGGTGGTGGTGGTGGGTGGTGGTGGTGGTGGTGGCAGTTAGGGTGGTGGTGGCAGTAAGGGTGGTGGTGGATGTGGCAGTAAGGGTGGTGGTGGCAGTAAGGGTGGTGGTGGCAGTAAGGGTGGATGTGGCAGTAAAGGTGGTGGTGGCAGTAAGGGTGGATGTGGCAGTAAGGGTGGTGGTGGCAGTAAGGGTGGATGTGGCAGTAAAGGTGGTGGTGGCAGTAAGGGTGGATGTGGCAGTAAGGGTGGTGGTGGCAGTAAGGGTGAATGTGGCAGTAAAGGTGGTGGTGGCAGTAAGGGTGGATGTGGCAGTAAGGGTGGTGGTGGCAGTAAGGGTGGTGGTGGCAGTAAGGGTGGTGGTGGCAGTAAGGGTGGATGTGGCAGTAAGGGTGGTGGTGGCAGTAAGGGTGGATGTGGCAGTAAGGGTGGTGGTGGCAGTAAGGGTGGTGGTGGATGTGGCAGTAAGGGTGGTGGTGGTGTCAGTAAGGGTGGTGGTGGCAGTAAGGGTGGTGGTGGATGTGGCAGTAAGGGTGGTGGATGTGGCAGTAAGGGTGGTGGATGTGGCAGTAAGGGTGGTGGTGGTGGCAGTAAGGGTGGTGGTGGATGTGGCAGTAAGGGTGGTGGTGGTGGCAGTAAGGGTGGTGGTGGATGTGGCAGTAAGGGTGGTGGTGGTGGCAGTAAGGGTGGTGGTGGATGTGGCAGTAAGGGTGGTGGTGGTGTCAGTAAGGGTGGTGGTGGCAGTAAGGGTGGTGGTGGATGTGGCAGTAAGGGTGGTGGTGGTGGCAGTAAGGGTGGTGGTGGTGGTGGTAGTAAGGGTGGTGGTGGCAGTAAGGGTGGTGGTGGATGTGGCAGTAAGGGTGGTGGTGGCAGTAAGGGTGGTGGTGGCAGTAAGGGTGGTGGTGGATGTGGCAGTAAGGGTGGTGGTGGTGGCAGTAAGGGTGGTGGTGGTGGTAGTAAGGGTGGTGGTGGCAGTAAGGGTGGTGGTGGAGGTGGTGGTGGCAGTAAGGGTGGTGGTGGATGTGGCAGTAAGGGTGGTGGTGGCAGTAAGGGTGGTGGTGGCAGTAAGGGGGGTGGTAGTGGTGGTGGTGGTGGCAATAAGGGTGGTGGTGGATGTGGCAGTAAGGGTGGTGGTGGCAGTAAGGGTGGTGGTGGTGGTGGTGGCAGTAAGGGTGGTGGTGGCAGTAAGGGTGGTGGTGGTGGTGGTGGTGGCAGTAAGGGTGGTGGTGGTGGTGGCAGTAAGGGTGGTGGTGGCAGTAAGGGGGATGGTGGTGGTGGTGGTGGTGGTGGCAGTAAGGGTGGTGGTGGATGTGGCAGTAAGGGTGGTAGTGGCAGTAAGGGTGGTGGTGGCAGTAAGGGTGGTGGTGGATGTGGCAGTAAGGGTGGTGGTGGCAGTAAGGGTGGTGGTGGCAGTAAGGGTGGTGGTGGTGGTGGTGGTAGTGGTGGCAGTAAGGGTGGTGGTGGATGTGGCAGAAGGGTGGTGGTGGCAGTAAGGGTGGTGGTGGCAGTAAGGGTGGTGGTGGTGGTGGCAGTAAGGGTGGTGGTGGTGGCAGTAAGGGTGGTGGTGGTGGTGGCAGTAAGGGTGGTGGTGGTGGTGGCAGTAAGGGTTGTGGTGGCAGTAAGGGTGGTGGTGGTGGTGGTGGTGGCAGTAAGGGTGGTGGTGGTGGTGGCAGTAAGGGTTGTGGTGGCAGTAAGGGTGGTGGTGGCAGTAAGGGTGGTGGTGGCAGTAAGGGTGGTGGTGGTGGCAGTAAGGGTGGTGGTGGATGTGGCAGTAAGGGTGGTGGTGGTGGTGGCAGTAAGGGTGGTGGTGGTAAGGGTAGTGGTGGTGGATATGGCGGTAAGGGTGGCGGTGGCCAGCATGACCCGACCAAATTATATGATGACTGCAACATGGAAGTTGGTGTACTGTGTGTGTGTGTGTGTGTGTGTGAGGTGCCCCCAATGGTAAATAAACCCATGGTAATGACATACCCCTCTGTACCCGATACACCGGTAACTACACACGTCGAGTGTAATCACGCCTCACTTACCAACTACAGCACACACACACACACACATGAAAGCATAAAAGAAGTATACATAAATGCACATAAACGTGTATAAGCATAACACACATAATACAGTAAAAAGATGAATACATAATACACATATGTATACTTGACACAAATGGGGAAACTTGAGTTATGCCTACCAGGGGGGAGGGGAGAGATCACACCAGCGTACTCATTGACTGAGCTCATAGTTATCCAATCTTTGTACTTCGAATCTGTGAGACCTCTTAGCCACCTCCTCTCTAACTTATACTATCAATATTGTGAGACAGAGATAAAAAGTTTAGTAGATATACAAAAAGGCTTATCTATTCCTGGCAGTGTGTGGAGGGAAAATGATGACTGCCAGTTTTCGTATCGACCAGATGCATCTCTCTCTCTCTCTCTCTCTCTCTCTCTCTCTCTCTCTCTCTATCTCTCTCTCTCTCTCGTGACTGTAGGTATAAATAGGGTTGGTTTGTTGAGATTAGGATTTACAAAACCTACCTTAACAATGTGTCTATACACAACGTCACACACACACACACACACACACACACACACACACACACACACACACTTTACTACTACTTTGCTGTCACAATCATCCAGCTATGATACAATGATATGAGTTATTAGGGATGTCACCTTCATTGGTGAGTTTGAGGTGACTAAAAAGGCTGATACGGGACCGGCAGAGTCGTTCACAGATGTTGCACATGTGTTGGGCTGCATCTAGTGCGGGAGGGGCGGCGGCAGCGTCTTTCCGGCGTTGGCACTTGTCTGCCTCGGTTTGCAGTATTGACACCTCATGCGGGGTGCTCCTCCAAGCGTTACGATGTGGAGTAATCGTCTCCCAGGTGAGGGAGTTGATTTGGCACTTTTCAGGTTTGTCTTAAGACTATCCTTGTACCTTTTCAATTGCCCGCCGGCGTTACGTTTACTATTCGTTTGGTGACTGAAAAGTAGCTACTTTGGCAGTCTACTGTCGTCCATGCGGGTAACATGGCCAGTCCAGCGTAGCTGTTCATGGATAATGGTAGCCTCGATGCTCCTACAGTTGGTATCAGTAAGGATGTTACCATCTGTTCTCTTGTCTTCTCAGCGAACTCGGAGGATGAAACATAGACTACATTGGTGAAAGTTTTCAAATGGCTTGAGGTGCCTCCTATATGTAACCCATGTTTCACTGCCATATAGCAGGGTGGGGATGACCACTGCTCGATATACTGTACGTGTAACTTTGTAGATAATTTCAGCTCCCTACAACTGAAGACACGGTTTCAGAGTCTGCAAAAGGCTTGAGACGCACTTCTGATCTGATGCTGAATCTCTTCATCGATGTCCGCGGTGTTGGACAGGTGGGAGCCGAGATATCGAAAGTGGCTAACAATAGAGAGGGTAGTACCATTAAGCTGGATGGATGGTGGAGGTGTGTCTGAACCAGGCCGAAATGTGCATACACATCTATGTAGGTGTTCAGGATCTCATGTAGGTCTCGTTCAGTGAGAGCAACGAGGGTGAGGGTCGTCTTCATACTGAAGTTCAGTAATGGACACTATCGACACCTCGATATCCACGTCGCTGGCTCAATTGGCAATGGCACACGTAAGGACGCAGCCAAGAAAATGGAAAAGAACTTAGACTGCCATTCATTCCATCGTGGAGTTGCCTCACAATGGCAATGAATTTTGGTGGGCAGCCAAAACGACTGAGAGTACGCCAGAGGGCTTCCCTGTTGACCGAGTCGAAGGTCTTAGTAAGGTCAATGAAGGCCATGTACAGGTCACAACGCTGTTATTTGCACTTTTCCTGTATCCGGCATGCAGCGAAGATCATGTCAGTGGTGCAACGTGATGGTCTAAAGCCACATTAAGATGCCTCAGGAAGAAGTCTGCTTAGAAGAACTCGGGCTATAAGTTTGCCAGCTACGGACAGCAGCGAGATCCCAATGTAGTTGCCACAGTCTCCGTTGTTCTTACAAATAATGACGATGGAGGCGTCTTTAAGAGCTTGGGGGATTTCCTCATTTTCCCATATATTCTCCAGAAGACAGTGGAGGCGGCTGGTAAGCAGAGGTCCTTCTGCTTTATAGACCTCGGCTGGGATTCCATCAGGTCCTGTGGCTTTGTTATTTTTCATCTGCTTGATGGCAGTAGCTACCTCCTCTCGGGGTGGAGGATAGCCGAGTGGGTCAGCTCTGGGTGCTGTGGAACCTGCTGGGTATTCAGGACAACCACATCGGTGTTTTGGCTGTGTAGCAAATGGTAGTGCTATTTCTAGTGCTGAAAGATGACTTCTTTGCCTTAAATTAGGGAATTATCGTCGGATGGGCGGAGGGGGGGGACCCACTCCATGAGTAGTTGGGCCCTATATTATTTTGGCATTAGTTTGTGAAGTTAGCCTGGGACTGCTGCTTTCTCCTCGTGGAAGGTATCAGCGTTGGTAAGAGTCAGTCAGTGAGAGCAGCACGTTTACTATTGATGAGTACTTCAATTTCCGGGTCGTTTTCATCAAATCAATCCTGGTGTATTCTTTTGATCAGGCCAAGTGTCTTGTTGTGGGTTTTTGTGAAGACAGCTTTGATGGGACCCCATTCGGCACTCGGATTTTGGTTGTTTATTGTTGGGTAGTTTATCAGCCCATCATTGAGCTGCTCTCTGAAGGCATGTACTACCGCTGGAGCCTCCAGTTGCTTGGTGTGAAAGCCTCTTCTCGATGCTTGCTGCCTTCGCCGTTTTGGGGCGACGTGAAGTGAGAGTTTGGCTCTGACGAGCCAATGATCTGTGTCACATTGGTCTGAGCCATGCATGACTCTGGTGATGAGCACATCTCTGCGATCGCTTTTTTTTCTGACAATGATGCAGTCAATGAGATGCCAGTGTTTGGATCGTGGGTGTTGCCACGAACCCTGGAACTTGTCGGCCTGCCTAACCAAGGTGTGGGTAATAGTGAGGTTGTGCTCGGCACACTTGCTGAGCGGTTGGCCGTTGGGATTGCACTTGCCTTTAAGAGCTTTGGGTATTTCCTCCTTTTCCCATATATTCTCCAGGAGAGAGTGGAGGTGGCTGGTAAACAGAGGTCCTCTTGCTTTATACACCTCGGCTGGGATTCCATCAGGCCCTGAGGCTTTGTTATTTTTCATCTGTTTGATGGCAATAGCTACTTCATCCAGGGATGGAGGATAGCTGAGGTGGGTCAGCTTTGGATGCTGAGGGAGCTGCTGGGTAGTCAGGACATCCACATCAGTGTTTCGGTTGAGCAGTGAATGGTAGTGCTCTTTCTAGTGCTGAAGGAGGCCTTCATCATCTTTAATTAGGGAGTTACCGTCAGATGAGCGGAGGGGGGGCTACAATGATGTAGTCAATGAGATGCCAGTGTTTGGATCGTGGGTGTTTGCCATGAACCCTTGAACTTGTCGGACATATTTTTCCGTCCATAAAATACTCGCCTTAACCGCACTCTCCTAGATTTCTTCTTCCTTTTGGTTAAGGAGTAAATAATGAAGAATGCACCTGCTGCCACTATAAGATCCATGGTTCAACTAGGGAAAACGGTGGGAATAAGACCATCACCGTCGAACACACAGAATACTCGAACTGCTCGCTCGGTTCGTTTGGGCTAAAATGCTTAAGTGAAGACGCATCCGAAGAAGCTAGTTATACCCAAGCTTCGTCCATTATTAAAACTCACAGCTCATAGCGTTAATTACGGTGATATCCCAGTTATTGTGCAATAGTTTATTTTCTTATTAAATTGAGAAAATGCCATTTGGGTTTGAAAACTTAACCCATAAACATTTATGAATGTTGCTTCCAGTTCACCTCTAATAAGCGATTCCACAGGTAAGAGGAAACAGTCACAACAGTGGTGGTGGAAGGAGTGGTAGTAGAGGTGTAGTAGTAGTGGAGGTGGTGGTGGCGGCGGCAGTGGTGATGGTGGTAGTAGTAGTAGTGGCAGTGGTGGTGGTGGTACTTGAGGTGATTGTGGTCGTGGTGGCGGCGGCAGTGGTGATGGTAGTAGTAGTAGTGGCAGTGGTGGTGGTGTAGTAGTAGTGGACGTGGTGGTGGCGGCGGCAGTGGTGATGGTAGTAGTAGTAGTGGCAGTGGTGATGGTAGTAGTAGTAGTGGCAGTGGTGGTAAAGGTAGTGCTTGTGATAGTGGTGGTGATGGTGACGGCGGCGGCGGTGGTGGTAATGGTGGTGGTGGTAATTGTGGTGGTGGTGGTGGTGATGGTGACGGCGGCGGCGGTGGTGGTAATGGTGGTGGTGGTAATGGTGGTGGTGGTAATTGTGGTGGTGGTTAGGGTGGTAAATGTGATGATGGTGGTGGATGTGGTAGAAGTAGTAGAAGTAATAGTAGTGTTGGTGGTGGTAGTGATGGTGTGGTAGTAGTGGTTGTGGTAACAATGGTGGTGGTGTAATTTGTGGTGGTGGTACTTGTGGTGGTAGTGAAGGTGGTGGTAGTGAAGGTGGTGATAGTGGTGGTGGTGGTGGTGGTGGTTGTGGTGGCGGCGGAGACGAGGCGGCGACGTCAGCGGTGGAGGTGGTACTTGTGGTGGTAGTGAAGGTGGTGGTAGTGAAGGTGGTGGTAGTGAAGGTGGTGATAGTGGTGGTGGTGGTGGTGGTGATAGTAGTGGTGGTGGTGGTGGTGATAGTAGTGGTGGTGGTGGTGGTGGCGGCGGAGACGAGGCGGCGGTGGTGGTGGTGGTAATGGTGGTGGTGGTAGTAGCCACAGTGGTACTTATGGTGGTGGCGATGGTGGTGTTGATGGTAGTAGTTATGGTAGAAGAAATAGTAGTAATAGTAGTGCTGGTAGTGGTAGAAGATATGGTAGTGGTAGAAATGCTGGTGGTGGTGCGGCGAGCAAAAGTCAGCGTGGGCGGCAGTGTGTGGGCGGTGACCGGGGCTTCACTCTGCCGGCCGGACGGAAAGGTCATCAAGCACCTTCCCCTGTCCTTCTCTGCTGTACCAGTTAGCCTGATACTGTCTCTCCCTGCCTCCCTCCCTGTCTCTCTTCTTCCCTGCCACTTTCCGTGTCTTCCTCCTTGTCTCCCTCCTTGCCACTCTGTTAAGCCTCCTTCCCTCATTCCTTCATTCCTCCCTCCGTTACAGAGAGACTGGACAACTCATAAGATGCGGCAAGGCACTACCATCTCCCTGTGCCACGGATTTGACACGGAATGACAACTCGCAAGGCACCCTGATCTCAATACACCAACTCTTACTGAAAACTAATCATAACTGTTATAATTGAAGGCCCCGTTCTTTATTCCTTGTGGCTTTGTCTGTACCACACACTCACCTCCACAATCCTCCTCCATCTGGTCTGCTCCTTTACCCTTATCCATCTTCTACTCTGTCCAGGTTTATTTTTTATTATATCTATCCACAATGTTCTTCCTCTTCCCCCTCCTTCTCCTCCGTCTTCCAAGCTCTTCTCCCAAACTCCCCTGTTCTCCTCTATCCGTGGCACATGTTCCGCCCACCAAGTACTGCCCCCTTTCTACTAACACGCTTCTTAATCCAGATTTCTTCTTTCATCTCCCTCCTCTTCCCCGCCCCACTTCCTCCTCGTCCTCCTCCTCCTCCTTCAATCTGCCATCCACAAAGGTCAGAGTTCAGCTTCTTGAGTCCACCTCCGCCACGATCTTCTACCTTCCATCCTTCTTTCATTCCAATTTACTCCACATAGTCTTCAGTATTATTCTCCCTATGGGCCCCAGTTTTAATGGGTTAAGCGAGGTTAAGTCAGTGGTGACCCCTCTTTAACCATGACAGACAAACACTCATATGACTGCTGGGCTCCGGGGAGAGAGAGAGAGAGAGAGAGAGAGAGAGAGAGAGAGAGAGAGAGAGAGAGAGAGAGAGAGAGAGAGAGAGAGAGAGAGAGAGAGAGAGTCCTACAACATAATTATGTATTGTTATGCTTCAACCATCATTCTGTGGTGCTGTTGACCTCACAACGTGTAGCGGGGGTAACTGTGGGAGTGTGGGGGGTAACTGTGGGACTGTGGGGGTAACTGTGGGAGTGTGGGGGGTAATTGTGGGAGTGTGGGGGGGGACTGTGGGGGTAACTGTGGGAGTCTGGAGGAACTGTGATAGTGTCGGGGGACTGTGGAGGTGTGAGGGTAACTGTGGGAATGTGGAAGAACTGTGGGAATGTGGAGGAACTGTAGGAGTATGGGGGACTGTGGGTGTGTGGGGGGACTGTGGAAGTGTGGCGGCGACTGTGGAGGTGTGGGGGACTGAGAAAGTGTGGGGGGACTGTGGAAGTGTGGCGGGGACTGAGGAAGTGTGGCGGGGACTGTGGAGGTGTGGGGGGACTGATGAGGTGTGGGGGGACTGTGAAAGTGTGGGGGGACTGTGAAAGTGTGGGGGACTGCTAAAGTGTGGGGGACTGCTAAAGTGTGGCGGGACTGTGGAAGTGTGGGGGACTGTGGAAGTGTGGCGGGGACTGAGGAAGTGTGGCGGGGACTGTGGAGGTGTGGGGGGACTGAGGAAGTGTGGGGGGACTGTGAAAGTGTGGGGGACTGCTAAAGTGTGGCGGGCACCGTGGAGGTGTGGGGGGACTGAGGAAGTGTGGGAGGACTGTGGAAGTGTGGCGGGGACTGTGGAAGTGTGGGGGACTATGGAAGTGTGGCGGGGACTGAGGAGGTGTGGGGGGACTGAGGAAGTGTGGGGGGACTGTGGAAGTGTGGGGGGACTGTGGAAGTGTGGGGGGCACCGTGGAGGTGTGGGGGGGCTGAGGAAGTGTGGGGGGACTGAGGAAGTGTGGGGGGACTGTGGGAGTGTGGGGGACTGTGGAAGAACTGTGGGAGTGTGGGGGGTTGTGGGTGTGTGGAGGGACTGTGGAAGTTGAGGGTGAGTGGAAGATGGGAGTGGGAGTGCGGATGTAGTGGTTGAGTGGCGGTGGGAATGAATGTGGCAGTGGTGGGGGTGTGTGGTTTTGGGAAGAAAGATTGTGGTAGTGGGTGTGGTAGTAAGGGTGTGGTAGTGAGGGTATGGTCGTGGGGGCGTGGCAGTGGGGTGTAATGGTCGTGCACAACAATCACCCCCCCCCCCCCCGCCCTCACACTGCAGGATACTCACAGTAGAGAGAGCGAGGATCTCCTCCTTGAGGCTGTCTTCGTCAGGGTAGCCGACCCAGGGCGCCAGAGTTTCGCCTCCCTTACCTCCCTTCGCCTTAATGAACGCCTCCTGCTCCTTGTTGAACTCACTCAGTAGTGTCTGTAACACAACACATTATCTTAGTACTCAGTAGTGTCTGTAACACAACACATTATCTTAGTACTCAGCAGCGCCTGTAACACAACACATTATCTTAGTACTCAGCAGCGCCTGTAACACAACACATTATCTTAGTACTCAGCAGCGCCTGTAACACAACACATTATCTTAGTACTCAGCAGCGCCTGTAACACAACACATTATCTTAGTACTCAGCAGCGCCTGTAACACAACACATTATCTTAGTACTCAGCAGCGCCTGTAACACAACACATTATCTTAGTACTCAGCAGCGCCTGTAACACTCTGTCTCGTTTTTAATAATGTAAATTGACTTATATAATTCACCTTCAAGAACAAATCATTTACTTATACATCAACCACAACAACATAACACTAACACTTAATATAATTACCTACAAGAATAAGTCTCATCACCATAACACACCAGGACTACTCCCCCCCTCCCTCCTACAACCCACCCCACTCTCCCTCCTACAATCCCTCCCTACCCCCCTCCTACAACCCCCCCTCCCTCCGCACAGTCACTCACCATCTCGTCCATTTATCATTTTACTGATAAATTATGTCGAGTTTAAATTTAATTTATCGGCGACATTTGGAGGAGGAAGAGGAGGAGGAGGAGGAGGAGGAGGAGGAGGAGGAGGAGGAGGAGGAGGAGGAGAAGAAGAAGAAGAAGAAGAAGAAGAAGAAGAAGAAGAAGAAGAAGAAGAAGAAGAAGAAGAAGAAGAAGAAGAAGAAGAAGAACGGTGTAGCAGGAATGGGTCAAAAAGAATAATAAACTTAAGGTAAAAACTGTCTTAACTTTTCTTATTAACAACAAATATTAACTGTTTCTTAAAGTTACTATCACTGAGTCCCAACGGTACCTGCTGGTGTTATCATTGTGTTGTCTTGGTTGTTGTGGTTGTTGTCTTGGTTGTGTTGTGGTTGTTGTCTTGGTTGTGTTGTGGTTGTTGTTATGAATGAGTTCTTGTTCTTGTCATGTATTTGGTGTGGTTGTCATGTGTGAGTTGTGGTTGTTGTGTGAGTTGTGGTTGTTGTCGTATTTGTTTTCTGGTTGTTGTAATGTATGTGTTGTGATTGTTGTTATGGGTGTGTTGTGGTGAAGGGAGAGTGAGAGAAAGGGAGTCGAAGCGAGGGAGGTGATGCAGGTGTGTGGGGGTGGATGTGTCGCTCTTATAAGTAAACATGTAAGAAGAGTCAGTCTCTCTCTCTCTCTCTCTCTCTCTCTCTCTCTCTCTCTCTCTCTCTCTCTCTCTCTCCGAAATTTAATCAGTTTGTGGCCAAATTTTATATCTATCAATATCGTATTATTTCTAAAAAAAAAAAAAAAAAAAAAAAAAAAATATTGTGAAATTAAATCATTTGTTGATAAAGTGATGGACTGATGAGTTTGGGACGGGCGGATAGAAGGACGGACGTACAGAGAGCGGGCGGAAAGACGGGGCTGGACGGACAGACGAGGATGGACGGACAGACGAGGCTGGACGGACAGACCTGGCTAAACGAATAGAAGAACACGGTGGACGGAGAGGGGGACGGATGAATAGAATGAGAGGCGGACGGGACGAGGAGAGGATAGGTTTTATGGGACGGATATTCTAATTGACAGATAGACAGTGTGCGTCCCCTTCCTTGTTACTATATCGGTAAGTCTCTCCCCCCCCTCCTTCCTTCTCTCCTTCCCTCCCTCACCCATCCTTCACACCCTCTCTCCCTCCTCCATCATTCCGTTTCTCCCTCCCTCCTTCCCTCATCTCTTCCCTCCCTGCCTCCCTCCCTCCTCTCTCTCCTCCCTCCCTCCTTCCTCTCTCCTCTCCCTCCCTCCCTCCTTCCCTCCCACCCTGACTTCTTCCCACATTTCTCCCTCCCTCCCTCACCTATCCTTCACACCCTCCCTCCCTCCTCCATCATTCCATCCCTCCCTCCCCCCTCCTTCCCTCCCTCTCTCCTTTACTGCCTCCCTCCCTCCTTTCTTCACACCTTCCCTTCTTCCTTCCTTTACTCCCATCCTCCTTCTTTTCTTCCTTCACTCTCACCCTCCTCCCTCCACTCTGGCAGTGGTGGTAATAGTGGTAGTAGTGGTAATGGCGGTAGTGTAGTGGTGGTAATAGTGGTAATGGCGGTAGTGTAGTGGTGGTAATAGTGGTAGTCGTGCTAATGGTAATAACAGTGGTAGTAGTAGTGGTAATAATAATGGTATTGATGATAATGGTGGTAGTGGCGGTAATAGGGGGAGTGGTAATGGTGGTAGTGGTAATAGTGGTAGTGGTGATATGGTGGTTGTCTCGATAATGGTGGTAGTGGCGGTATTGGTGGTAGTGGCGGTAGTGGTGATATGGTAGATGTCTCGATAATGGTGGTAGTGGTGGTAATGGTGGAAGTGGCGGTAGCGGTGGAGGTAATGGTGGTAATGGCGGTAGTGGCGGTAATGGCGGTAGTGGCGGTAATGGTGGTAGTGGCGGTAGTGGTGGAGGTAATGGTGGTAGTGGCGGTAGTGGTGGTAATGGTGTTAGTGGCGGTAGTGGTGGAGGTAATGGTGGTAATGGTGGTAGTGGTGGTAGTGGTGGTAATGGTGGTAGTGGCGGTAGTGGTGGAGGTAATGGTGGTAATGGTGGTAATGGTGGTAGTGGTGGTGGTAATGGTGGTAATGGTGGTAGTGGTGGTAGTGGCGGTAGTGGTGGAGGTAATGGTGGTAATGGTGGTAGTGGCGGTAGTGGTGGTGGTAATGGTGGTAGTAGTGCTGGTGTTTACTGGGTATCACTCCTCCCTTCTCACATCCCTCACTCAGTCAACACAACAATGGCGACCCTTAATGAATAGTGTGTGTGTGTGTGTGTGTCGTACACAAGAGGTTAAGTCAGGGTGCACTACTTGTACTAGTTCTCTCCACGTCTCTCTATCTACACCATTCATCAACCTTCCTTCTCTCTCTTCTACATTTCCCCAGGAGTGGCCAATGTTACGATGCATTTCTCATCATTATCCCAAACGCTTATATTCTCTTCCTCTTCTTCTTCCTCCTGCACCTCATCTTCTTCTTCCTCTTTAACCTCCTACCTCCTCCTCTTCTTCCTGCACCTCCTCTTTTCCTTCCTGCTCTTCCTTTCATCAACCTTCACTCTTACGTTACCTCACTGCCGTCATTATTATTTTCTTCCTACTCTTCCTTTTTCCCCTTCTTCCTCTTTTTTCCTCCTCCTCTTTTGTCCGCATTCTCCTCTTTTTCGCCCCTCCTCTTTTTTCCTCCTCCTGTTTTTCTTCTTGTCATCAATCATTCCTCACACCTCACCAGTCACCACAATGAACCTCCCTCCCTACCTCAGTCTTTCCACCCCCCATACAACCTGACCCTCACCAGCCACAGGTACGAGTCAGTCTCCGAGTCAGTATACAGCACAGAGTCGCTTGAGTCACATTGAGACAGTGATACCTCGAACAAGTCACCTTACTACTGTCAAACACAGTCCTAGAGTAGGTTAGGTTGTATTGGGTTAGTTCACACTATGTTAAGTTATGTTGTTACGTTATGTTATGTTATGTTAGGTTGTTTTGGGTTAGTTCACATTAGGTCATACTATGTTATGTTATGTTAGGACCATTTGGTTAGGTTAGGTTACGTTAGGTTGGGGTGGGGTGGATTGGGTTAGGTAAGACTAGGGTTAAGTTATGTTAAGTTAGGTTCTAAAACACCCAGAGAGAACGGGGGGGGGGGGGGGGGTGGATTAAGGGACAGTAGTGGTGGCGAGAAACAACAAAGCTACGAGTGCCTTGGAGACCTCCCCCTGCCCCCCACCACGGTCACCATTGTTCCTCCCTCACACACCCCTGTCTCTCTGCCTGTCTCTTTGTCTCTGTACCTCTGCATGTCTCTTTGTGTCTGTCTCTGTCTCTGCCTTTCTTCATCTCTTTGTCAGCGTATCTCTATCAGTCTCTTTGCCTTCGTTTCTCTTTTCCTATGGCGCCTTTTTCTGTCTCTTCCTTCGATCACCCTGGAGAATGAGACAGTCCTTCACCCTGGAGAATGAGACAGTCCTTCACCCTGGAGAATGAGACAGTCCTTCACCCTGGAGAAAGAGACAGTCCATCACCCTGGAGAAAGAGACAGTCCTTCACCCTGGAGATAGAGACAGTCCTTCACCCCGGAGATAGAGACAGTCCTTCACACTGGAGAAAGAGACAGTCCTTCACCCTGGAGAAAGAGACAGTCCTTCACCCAGGAGAAAGAGAGAGTCCTTCACCCTGGAGAATGAGACAGTCCTTCACCCTGGAGAAAGAGACAGTCCTTCACCCTGGAGAATGAGACAGTCCTTCACCCTGGAGAAAGAGACAGTCCATCACCCTGGAGAAAGAGACAGTCCTTCACCCTGGAGAAAGAGACAGTCCTTCACCCCGGAGATAGAGACAGTCCTTCACACTGGAGAAAGAGACAGTCCTTCACCCTGGAGAAAGAGACAGTCGTTCACCCTGGAGAAAGAGACAGTCCTTCACCCCGGAGAAAGAGACAGTCCTTCACCCCGGAGATAGAGACAGTCCTTCACCCTGGAGAAAGAGACAGTCCTTCACCCTGGAGAATGAGACAGTCCTTCACCCTGGAGAAAGAGACAGTCCTTCACCCCGGAGATATAGACAGTCCTTCACCCCGGAGATAGAGACAGTCCTTCACCCTAGAGAAAGAGACAGTCCTTCACCCTGGAGAATGAGACAGTCCTTCACACCTGGAGAAAGAGACAGTCCTTCACCCCGGAGATAGAGACAGTCCTTCACCCTGGAGAAAGAGACAGTCCTTCACCCAGGAGAAAGAGACAGTCCTTCACCCTGGAGAAAGAGACAGTCCTTCACCCTGGAGAATGAGACAGTCCTTCACCCTGGAGAAAGAGACAGTCCATCACCCCGGAGATAGAGACAGTCCTTCACCCCGGAGATAGAGACAGTCCTTCACCCCGGAGATAGAGACAGTCCTTCACCCCGGAGATAGAGACAGTCCTTCACCCCAGAGATAGAGACAGTTCTTCACCCCAGAGATAGAGACAGTCCTTCACCCCGGAGATAGAGACAGTCCTTCACCCCGGAGATAGAGACAGTCCTTCACCCCAGAGATAGAGACAGTCCTTCACCCCGGAGATAGAGACAGTCCTTCACCCTGGAGATAGAGACAGTCCTTCACCCCGGAGATAGACAGTCCTTCACCCCGGAGATAGAGACAGTCCTTCACCCCGAAGAAAGAGGCAGTCCTTCACCCTAGAGATAGAGACAGTCCTTCACCCCGGAGATAGAGACAGTCCTTCACCCTGGAGATAGAGACAGTCCTTCACCCTGGAGATAGAGACAGTCCTTCACCCCGGAGATAGAGACAGTCCTTCACCCCGGAGATAGAGACAGTCCTTCACCCTGGAGATAGAGACAGTCCTTCACCCTGGAGATAGAGACAGTCCTTCACCCCGGAGATAGAGACAGTCCTTCACCCCGGAGATAGAGACAGTCCTTCACCCCGGAGATAGAGACAGTCCTTCACCCTGGAGATAGAGACAGTCCTTCACCCCGGAGATAGACAGTCCTTCACCCCGGAGATACAGACAGTCCTTCACCCCGAAGAAAGAGGCAGTCCTTCACCCTGGAGATAGAGACAGTCCTTCACCACGGAGATAAGAGACAGTCCTTCACCCCGGAGATAGAGACAGTCCTTCACCCTGGAGATAGAGACAGTCCTTCACCCCGGAGATAGAGACAGCCCTTCACCCTGGAGATAGACAGAGTCCTTCACCCCGGAGATAGAGACAGTCCTTCACCCTGGAGATAGAGACAGTCCTTCACCCCGGAGATAGAGACAGTCCTTCACCCCGGAGATAGAGACAGTCCTTCACCCTGGAGATAGAGACAGTCCTTCACCCCGGAGATAGACAGTCCTTCACCCCGGAGATAAAGACAGTCCTTCACCCCGAAGAAAGAGGCAGTCCTTCACCCTGGAGATAGAGACAGTCCTTCACCACGGAGATAAGAGACAGTCCTTCACCCCGGAGATAGAGACAGTCCTTCACCCTGGAGATAGAGACAGTCCTTCACCCCGGAGATAGAGACAGCCCTTCACCCTGGAGATAGACAGAGTCCTTCACCCCGGATATAGAGACAGTCCTTCACCCTGGAGATAGAGACAGTCCTTCACCCTGGAGATAGAGACAGTCCTTCACCCCGGAGATAGAGACAGTCCTTCACCCCGGAGATAGAGACAGTCCTTCACCCCGGAGATAGAGACAGTCCTTCACCCCGGAGATAGAGACAGTCCTTCACCCCGGAGATAGAGACAGTCCTTCACCCTGGAGATAGAGACAGTCCTTCACCCCGGAGATAGAGACAGTCCTTCACCCCGGAGATAGAGACAGTCCTTCACCCTGGAGATAGAGACAGTCCTTCACCCTGGAGATAGAGACAGTCCTTCACCCCGGAGATAGAGACAGTCCTTCACCCCGGAGATAGAGACAGTCCTTCACCCTGGAGATAGAGAGAGTCCTTCACCCCGGAGATAGAGACAGTCCCTCACCCTGGAGATAGAGACAGTCCTTCACCCCGGAGATAGAGACAGTCCTTCACCCTGGAGAAAGAGACAGTCCTTCACCCTGGAGAATGAGACAGTCCTTCACCCTGGAAAAAGAGACAGTCTATCACCCTGGAGAAAGAGACAGTCCTTCACCCTGGAGATAGAGACAGTCCTTCACCCCGGAGATAGCGACAGTCCTTCACACTGGAGAAAGAGACAGTCCTTCACCCTGGAGAAAGAGACAGTCCTTCACCCAGGAGAAAGAGAGAGTCCTTCACCCTGGATAATGAGACAGTCCTTCACCCTGGAGAAAGAGACAGTCCTTCACCCTGGAGAATGAGACAGTCCTTCATCCTGGAGAAAGAGACAGTCCATCACCCTGGAGAAAGAGACAGTCCTTCACCCTGGAGATAGAGACAGTCCTTCACCCCGGAGATAGAGACAGTCCATCACCCTGGAGAAAGAGACAGTCCATCACCCTGGAGAAAGAGACAGTCCTTCACCCTGGAGATAGAGACAGTCCTTCACCCCGGAGATAGAGAGAGTCCTTCACACTGGAGAAAGAGACAGTCCTTCACCCTGGAGAAAGAGACAGTCCTTCACCCAGGAGAAAGAGACAGTCCTTCACCCTGGAGAATGAGACAGTCCTTCACCCTGGAGAAAGAGACAGTCCTTCACCCTGGAGAATGAGACAGTCCATCACCCTGGAGAAAGAGACAGTCCTTCACCCTGGAGAAAGAGACAGTCCTTCACCCTGGAGATAGAGACAGTCCTTCACCCCGGAGAAAGAGACAGTCCATCACCCTGGAGAAAGATACAGTCCTTCACCCTGAAGAATGAAACAGTCCTTCACCCTGGAGAAAGAGACAGTCCTTCACCCTGGAGAATGAGACAGTCCTTCACCCTGGAGAAAGAGACAGTCCTTCACCCTGGAGAAAGAGACAGTCCTTCACCCCGGAGAAAGAGACAGTCCTTCACCCTGGATATAGAGACAGTCCTTCACCCCGGAGATAGAGACAGTCCTTCACCCTGGAGAAAGAGACAGTCCTTCACCCTGGAGAAAGAGACAGTTCTTCACCCCGGAGAAAGAGACAGTCCATCACCCTGGAGAAAGAGACAGTCCATCACCCTGGAGAAAAGGACAGTCCATCACCGTGGAAAAAGAGACAGTCCTTCACCCTGGAGAGACAGTCCTTCACCCTGGAGAAAGAGACAGTCCTTCACCCTGGAAAAAGTGACAGTCCTTCACCCTGGAGAAAGAGACAGTCCATCACCCTGGAGATAGAGACAGTCCTTCACCCCGAAGAAAGGGGCAGTCCTTCACCCTAGAGATAGAGACAGTCCTTCACCCCGGAGATAGAGACAGTCCTTCACCCCGGAGATAGAGACAGTCCTTCACCCCGGAGATAGAGACAGTCCTTCACCCCGGAGATAGAGAGAGTCCTTCACACTGGAGAAAGAGACAGTCCGTCACCCTGGAGAAAGAGACAGTCCTTCACCCAGGAGAAAGAGAGAGTCCTTCACCCTGGAGAATGAGACAGTCCTTCACCCTGGAGAAAGAGACTCCTTCACCCTGGAGAATGAGACAGTCCATCACCCTGGAGAAAGAGACAGTCCTTCACCCTGGAGAAAGAGACAGTCCTTCACCCTGGAGATAGAGACAGTCCTTCACCCCGGAGATAGAGACAGTCCATCACCCTGGAGAAAGAGACAGTCCTTCACCCTGGAGATAGAGACAGTCCTTCACCCCGGAGAAAGAGACAGTCCATCACCCTGGAGAAAGAGACAGTCCTTCACCCTGGAGAATGAGACAGTCCTTCACCCTGGAGAAAGAGACAGTCCTTCACCCTGGAGAATGAGACAGTCCTTCACCATGGAGAAAGAGACAGTCCTTCACCCTGGAGAAAGAGACAGTCCTTCACCCCGGAGAAAGAGACAGTCCTTCACCCTGGAGATAGAGACAGTCCTTCACCCTGGAGAAAGAGACAGTCCTTCACCCTGGAGAAAGAGACAGTCCTTCACCCTGGAGAAAGAGACAGTCCTTCACCCTGAAGAAAGAGACAGTCCTTCACCCTGGAGAATGAGACAGTCCTTCACCCTGGAGAAAGAGACAGTCCTTCACCCTGGAGATAGAGACAGTCCTTCACCCTGGAGAGACAGTCCTTCACCCTGGAGAAAGAGACAGTCCTTCACCCTGGAGAAAGTGACAGTCCTTCACCCCGGAGAAAGAGACAGTCCATCACCCTGGAGAAAGAGACAGTCCATCACCCTGGAGAAAAGAGACAGTCCAACACCCTGGAAAAAGAGACAGTCCTTCACCCTGGAGAGACAGTCCTTCACCCTGGAGAAAGAGACAGTCCTTCACCCTGGAGAAAGTGACAGTCCTTCACCCTGGAGAAAGAGACAGTCCATCACCCTGGAAAAAGAGACAGTCCTTCACCCTGGAGAGACAGTCCTTCACCCTGGAGAAAGAGACAGTCCTTCACCCTGGAGAAAGTGACAGTCCTTCACCCTGGAGAAAGAGACAGTCCATCACCCTGGAGATAGAGACAATCCTTCACCCCGAAGAAAGGGGCAGTCCTTCACCCTAGAGATAGAGACAGTCCTTCACCCCGGAGATAGAGACAGTCCTTCACCCCGGAGATAGAGACAGTCCTTCACCCCAGAGATAGAGACAGTCCTTCACCCCGAAGAAAGGGGCAGTCCTTCACCCTAGAGATAGAGACAGTCCTTCACCCCGGAGATAGAGACAGTCCTTCACCCCGGAGATAGAGACAGTCCTTCACCCTAAAGATAGAGACAGTCCTTCACCCCGGAGATAGAGACAGTCCTTCACCCCGGAGATAGAGACAGTCCATCACCCTAGAGATAGAGACAGTCCTTCACCCCGGAGATAGAGACAGTCCTTCACCCCGGAGATAGAGACAGTCCTTCACCCTAAAGATAGAGACAGTCCTTCACCCCGGAGATAGAGACAGTCCTTCACCCTGGAGATAGAGACAGTCCTTCACCCCGGAGATAGAGACAGTCCTTCACCCCGGAGATAGAGACAGTCCTTCACCCCGGAGATAGAGACAGTCCTTCACCCTGGAGATAGACAGAGTCCTTCACCCCGGAGATAGAGACAGTCCTTCATCCTGGAGATAGAGACAGTCCTTCACCCTGGAGATAGAGACAGTCCTTCACCCTGGAGATAGAGACAGTCCTTCACCCTGGAGATAGAGACAGTCCTTCACCCCGGAGATAGAGACAGTCCTTCACCCTGGAGATAGAGACAGTCCTTCACCCCGGAGATAGAGACAGTCCTTCACCCCGGAGATAGAGACAGTCCTTCACCCTGGAGATAGAGACAGCCCTTCACCCCGGAGATAGAGACAGTCCTTCACCCTGGAGATAGAGACAGTCCTTCACCCTGGAGATAGAGACAGTCCTTCACCCTGGAGATAGAGACAGTCCTTCACCCTGGAGATAAAGACAGTCCTTCACCCCGGAGATAGAGACAGTCCTTCACCCCGGAGATAGAGACAGTCCTTCACCCTGGAGAAAGAGACAGTCCTTCACCCCGGAGATAGAGACAGTCCTTCACCCCGGAGATAGAGACAGTCCTTCACCCCGGAGATAGAGACAGTCCTTCACCCTGGAGATAGAGACAGTCCTTCACCCTGGAGATAGAGACAGTCCTTCACCCCGGAGATAGAGACAGTCCTTCACCCTGGAGATAGAGACAGTCCTTCACCCTGGAGATAGAGACAGTCCTTCACCCCGGAGATAGAGACAGTCCATCACCCTGGAGAAAGAGACAGTCCTTCACCCTGGAGAAAGAGACAGTCCTTCACCCTGGAGATAGAGACAGTCCTTCACCCCGGAGATAGAGAGAGTCCTTCACACTGGAGAAAGAGACAGTCCTTCACCCTGGAGAAAGAGACAGTCCTTCACCCAGGAGAAAGAGAGAGTCCTTCACCCTGGAGAATGAGACAGTCCTTCACCCTGGAGAAAGAGACAGTCCTTCACCCTGGAGAATGAGACAGTCCATCACCCTGGAGAAAGAGACAGTCCTTCACCCTGGAGAAAGAGACAGTCCTTCACCCTGGAGATAGAGACAGTCCTTCACCCCGGAGAAAGAGACAGTCCATCACCCTGGAGAAAGATACAGTCCTTCACCCTGAAGAATGAAACAGTCCTTCACCCTGGAGAAAGAGACAGTCCTTCACCCTGGAGAATGAGACAGTCCTTCACCCTGGAGAAAGAGACAGTCCTTCACCCTGGAGAAAGAGACAGTCCTTCACCCCGGAGAAAGAGACAGTCCTTCACCCTGGATATAGAGACAGTCCTTCACCCCGGAGATAGAGACAGTCCTTCACCCTGGAGAAAGAGACAGTCCTTCACCCTGGAGAAAGAGACAGTCCTTCACCCCGGAGAAAGAGACAGTCCATCACCCTGGAGAAAGAGACAGTCCATCACCCTGGAGAAAAGGACAGTCCATCACCGTGGAAAAAGAGACAGTCCTTCACCCTGGAGAGACAGTCCTTCACCCTGGAGAAAGAGACAGTCCTTCACCCTGGAAAAAGTGACAGTCCTTCACCCTGGAGAAAGAGACAGTCCATCACCCTGGAGATAGAGACAGTCCTTCACCCCGAAGAAAGGGGCAGTCCTTCACCCTAGAGATAGAGACAGTCCTTCACCCCGGAGATAGAGACAGTCCTTCACCCCGGAGATAGACAGTCCTTCACCCCGGAGATAGAGACAGTCCTTCACCCCGGAGATAGAGACAGTCCTTCACACTGGAGAAAGAGACAGTCCGTCACCCTGGAGAAAGAGACAGTCCTTCACCCAGGAGAAAGAGAGAGTCCTTCACCCTGGAGAATGAGACAGTCCTTCACCCTGGAGAAAGAGACTCCTTCACCCTGGAGAATGAGACAGTCCATCACCCTGGAGAAAGAGACAGTCCTTCACCCTGGAGAAAGAGACAGTCCTTCACCCTGGAGATAGAGACAGTCCTTCACCCCGGAGATAGAGACAGTCCATCACCCTGGAGAAAGAGACAGTCCTTCACCCTGGAGATAGAGACAGTCCTTCACCCCGGAGAAAGAGACAGTCCATCACCCTGGAGAAAGAGACAGTCCTTCACCCTGGAGAATGAGACAGTCCTTCACCCTGGAGAAAGAGACAGTCCTTCACCCTGGAGAATGAGACAGTCCTTCACCATGGAGAAAGAGACAGTCCTTCACCCTGGAGAAAGAGACAGTCCTTCACCCCGGAGAAAGAGACAGTCCTTCACCCTGGAGATAGAGACAGTCCTTCACCCTGGAGAAAGAGACAGTCCTTCACCCTGGAGAAAGAGACAGTCCTTCACCCTGGAGAAAGAGACAGTCCTTCACCCTGAAGAAAGAGACAGTCCTTCACCCTGGAGATAGAGACAGTCCTTCACCCTGGAGAATGAGACAGTCCTTCACCCTGGAGAATGAGACAGTCCTTCACCCTGGAGAAAGAGACAGTCCTTCACCCTGGAGAAAGAGACAGTCCTTCACCCCGGAGAAAGAGGCAGTCCTTCACCCTGGAGATAGAGACAGTCCTTCACCCTGGAGAGACAGTCCTTCACCCTGGAGAAAGAGACAGTCCTTCACCCTGGAGAAAGTGACAGTCCTTCACCCCGGAGAAAGAGACAGTCCATCACCCTGGAGAAAGAGACAGTCCATCACCCTGGAGAAAAGAGACAGTCCAACACCCTGGAAAAAGAGACAGTCCTTCACCCTGGAGAGA